>VBVR01004860.1:0-13474 GCA_011638315.1 Tetramorium parvispinum | reverse complement strand
TGACTTTTCTTCTCGGTTTGACCCGCTCTACCACCAACTTTCGTGTGGGTCATTTTGTTTCTGACACCCTGTATATACATATATACATACGAATCTAGACTTAAATGAAACTGTGATTTTTTTTTACGTTATTAAGCATTATATATCCGGTTATCGATTTATTTACCGTTTTTTTTATGTTTACCGAGCAGCTTATTACCGATGGAATTAAGACTTTCACAGGCTTATTAAATGTTTATCTGTGTTGCGTATACGCTATTGGTCAATAGCTTGAACAATAGAACGCTATTTTAAAAAAAACGAATTTAAAATTAGTACTATGCTCAATTTATTTTTGTTAGAAAAAAAGACAAGATCTGATAAAATAAGAAACAGTAAATAAAAATCCGCGAAATTCTTGATCCGAAATTTGACGTTTCTTAATGTAATAATTATTACATAATTACTGCTGTATAGTAATGCTATTAGAATTCTAAGTGACACTTTAATGTATGAAAGATGAACAGGAAAAAGATTACTCAAGTCATTGACTGATAGTGTATACTTTTAAAGTTCTTATGTACTTTTTTTACTCGTGCGCCAAGCGATTCTCAGCGCTAGCTTTAAATCTCATCACAATGTAAATATATATTAGACTCTCTCTTCTGCGCTTTTCTAAAGAATACTATAAGTTCTATGTAGTATTCTAAAGAATACTATAGCATCGAAGTTCTGTTTGAGATCTTCCAATAGCATTCTGCAAATCTCGCATGTGGGATTGCGTCAAACCATACAAAGATGAAAAATTCAATAAATCGGACTCTCTTCGACGATTGTACTTATATGGAATTCGTGTACAATTTGTAAATTGCGTACTCATCGCGAGATATCACGCGCGAGAGGGATACTTGGACAGATTTGCAAATAGTTTGCAAAAAAATTATCGTATTCTTAATTGATATACTCTGCCGCGATCACTGAGCGTGTTAGAACATAGACGAACCGTATTTATTTTAAGCTATTTCCTGTATACTGAGATATATCAGCATGGTACCTGTCAATATTGATTGAGTTTACATTGATGATCACGAGTAGCGGGCGATTTCATTAATGTACAGAATTCTAGTGAGTTTTGCAAACGCGTTTATCGCGAACGAAAGAGCGTTTTGGGCTGTAAAACTAGCGTTTTAATAGTAAGAGATACACACACACACACACACATATATATATAAAGAATAGAGAAAAATGCGCGGTTTTTTTCGAAGGCGCAATCAAGGAATCATGTCATCACTATTACCGATTTGTTTCCTTTGTAGATAACGCAAATTATGTAATCTCGTTGCGACATGCAAACTTGTTCGAATCCGTTCAAAATTGATAATCGACTGGAAAATTGTGATACGATGTTTTTTTACAATTTTTACGATACATAATTAACAATAGAATTCAATTTATAACATCGGATTTCTCTATGTGATTTAGATTTATCGATGATGAATGTATTTAATCATTTTAGTCAATAAATTAAAAATATTAGTATTGCTATTAAGTGATATTGATTATAATAACTTTTTAAAAAGAATTGAAATCATCCGTGGGCAATTACACACGAAAATCGAGTACTTAATTGAAATATATCAAGACTGAACAGAAAACTAATAACAATATACTTAGTTTCAATAAATTTTGATAGTTTCATTTGTCAAATTATGAGAAAGGAAGGTTGGATTCGAACAGCGCAACTAAATGTTTAAGAGACATATTTCTATTAAAATCTAAGTACTTTGTTTCTATCATAATTGTTCGACATTATCATCATCATTATTATCTGTCTTTTATAGACTGTCATGATCATTGTCATTATCATCCTCTATGTCCAGAATGACAACAAATGTAATGTAATACAATAGTAATTGTTATCTTCTGTGCTATACAAAAGGAAAAATATACATTGATATATGATCACAAGGCTCTTCTTTCTCCCGCTTCTTTGTATACTGCTCGATGATTAAGATAAATAATTTGGAAAACTTAATAGTTTATTTATTATTATTTTAGAATTAATTTACGTTTGTGTAAAGAATTTTTCTAGAGAAAAAAATTTAAGAAACTCTACATCAAAATACAATGTCTAGCAAATTTCCGTAATTTTCGTCATCAACAAAATTTCGATTATAATTATTATATTAGTGTAATTATATCTATGTGTAACAATCTTGTTGGTAAAAATTAAACTGAATCAGAAACTGATTGGATTTTTGACAGTTTTTGAAATAAAAAATGATAAATTACTCACATACATAGTTGCCTTGCTGTGTCCGATGCCTCGCAAACATTTTTTCTCTTCTTCGTTAAATTCATTCGTTGTACAATAACACATAACTCACAAAACATATATTAAATTGTATATTAAAAATTTAGATTAGTACATTGTAAATATAATTTTTTTTAAATAGAGTCACGTAATTTTCCATGTAAATAATCATTCTTATTCCAAGTCACTTTCAGGATAATGATAAATTATAAAAATTATTAATTACATATAATATAATATTATAATAATTAATTATTGTACACATGATATCTCAGAAATCAATGATAATCAATTTAAATTTTTAAAAAATCTTAAGCTGTCTCAAGACAAGCTTTGTGTAACTTTCTATATTAAATTATGATTGTAAATATGATTTAACAAATATTAAATTGATCCTTAAGATTTATTTATTAAATCGTACTATTTAATTCTTAAAACTGATATCAGTTGAGTTTCTCTGCGGAAATGTAATTATAAATACATATAATAACGAATATAAAGTTACATATTTCGGTAATCAATTATGTCTTTATTTGAATTAAAGAAATTGAACTGTATAAAAGAAGAATAAATTTAATCTGCAAATTCACGCAATTAATTTTATTAGTTAAATAATTCTCTTTACGTTAGAAAGGGAAAGAAAACTGCCGGTAAAGGAAACACAGACCGATTTATAAGTTGACAATCAGTTTTAATAGTTGCAATAGAAAACAATATACAGAATACAGATACAGAATAATCCTAGCTGACGAAAGGCTCTCCTAGGTAAAATGTTGTTAATTGTGTAGTGAAAAATTATGAATGAAAAACAAGATGATATACACATAATGAGTGGCTTATTTTTACCTATCTGCTTATCGGTTAGTTCATTTACCTAATTACAGTGATTGGAATCGTTTAATTATAATTATGTCTGTATAGACACAGAGGTGTGTATACGTAATAGAGATTCTTAAACGCTACACAATGTTGCTTTTACTTTGGTTTTAAATTAAGGACTAGCGTGTTGAGCTCCGCTCTGCCTCTGCGTATATATATTTATAAATCAGCATTTATACCTCCTTCCCTAATATCAAATATTAAAATATTGGCAGTCGTTTCAACGCAAATCTTGCAATCAGCAAATCATGCTACAACGATGCTACAATGATCTCGCGACGGAGTATTAAAATGAGACAAATGAATACACGTGTTGCTCCTTAATTATTTCGTGTCTCGAAAAATCGTTCAAAGACCGGTATCTCGTCACAATTTTCGGCAATGAGCATAGCTCACGGACAAATCGCGCGAACGTGTCTCGCAAACAACAAAAGTAAAATGCATCGCGCACAAGGTATCTTCCCTATCCCTTCATTCTGCCCTACGTATTACGGTTTAAGCAACATTTGGAAAAGGCGAAAAGGCACAAGGCATATGCGTTTATTGAATGTCGCGTGACAGCGCGAGAATGTTGAATGCACGCGGACGTGGAGAAGTCAACGGAGAAGAGGATGCTGCTGAGCAATAATCACTTTTTTTTTTTGTAAATGCACTTTTGTACGGGATACATCTCAACCCCCCCCCCGACGCGGGGGGGAGGGTGGTGAACGACGACAGAGCGGAACGTCGCCGTCGCCGTCGCGCGCGACGATACGCAGATGACGGAGCGAAGCTCACAGTGAGTGTAGTGTTGTGTATACCATTTAGAATTGGAAATGTAATTTAGAATTAGAATGTAAAAATACTATGTATATGTACATTAATCAGTTAATCGTGGGCATTCAATTATGTTACACCATTACGTCGATCAGAGAGCTTTTTCTTTTCCCTTCTTTTTTACGTTTTTTTCTTTCCTCCTCTTTTTGTTCGTCCTCATTCCCGACGTTATCTCTGTTGCAACCAGGAGGAACCAGCGCCGGGCGCGCGCTGAAAAATCTCCGGCGAACGGCCGTCGACCGGCGCCGATTCCTCGTCTCGCACCTTTTTCTCCCCCTTCGCATTAATATTCCGTAACATATGTTACACACGTCGAAGAACAACGTCGATCGGTTGGCACATAAAACGGAAGCAACATTTAGACCAGTCGCGGCGCGATAATTAGTTATGTACAAACTTGAAAACGCGGGGGAGGAGTACGACGTACTTTCGTGTATCATTGGCGCGTGACGCTCGGCACAAAGGGGGGAGGGGGGTTTAAAAATTATCTTCCTACGCGTGTGAAAAAGTAGAAGAAGTTAGCCCGAGCGATAAGAAAGATCCTTGTAAAAGTACCCCGCGCATATGAAAAACGTGGCGTGAACGCGAAGGCGATGGAACACTGGCGATATCAATTTTGGAACGGATATAATTTCGCGGCGTCGCTCACCCTTGCTCTTTTGCCCGTCCTGATGCTCACGCTCCACTTTTTTTTTAATTCACCGTGCCGTCGGTTTCCCGATCCGCGGACGCTCGCGCGTCGTTGAACATTTTTTTTTTCTTCGTCGCACTTCTTTTTTAGAAACAATGACGCTGCCGCTAATCCCTATTTATCGATAATTATTTCGCGGTAAAAAGAACGATACAAAGTGAATATATACCAATATACACCTAGTACAAAAGCTCTCGATTTTCGTCTTTTCCTTTTTCCCTTTTTCGTAGTTTGATATAATTCGTATTTAAGTATTTTTCATTATTTCCTTTCTCCCTTTTTGTGTCTATCTAAGTGCTATGTACATTATAATGTTTATATACATGTAAAACGATTAATTGATTCTTTTTTTTTCCATATCCTTAATGATTGTATAATTAGGATTGACTATGTCTTAGAGTAATCAACGGAATTACGAGCTGTCGTTATTATTATGTAAAATATCAAATGTCGTACGTGTTAGATGGTATGTCCATCTCCAAGGTACCATTTTGGACGAATAGCGGTCCGTCTAACATGCCTAGCACTTTGATGAGCAAATACTTTGGAGATTACATAAATCTAATAATAATCTTCAGGTAATATTAAGTATAGATGATTTGTTTTTTTTTTTAATTACAAATATAAAACATGTATATGTAAATAGAACTCTTAATTATGCGCGAACATGTTCATCTCTAATTGAGCATACGTGAATTTCTTATCATCAGTCTAAGCCGAACTGTGCGGCTCCATACACAACGGCGGTTTAACAATACACGTCTCTTTCTCCATTTCATTTTTTTCTTCTATTTCTCCTCTCTTCTCCCTCTTTTTTTTGCCTTAAGCTTCGTAATATATCTACCGTGTTAACAAATAATATCGCTGTAATGAGAAACAACAATATATATGCGTACGCTACGGAAAAACGTTATCCATAAAACTTTCAAACAATCTCTTCAACGAGCGATGTAACGCACACGGCCGCCGGCCAGGTAAAATATAATTGTCTCCTACAATTCCACTCAACGCGGGATGAAGCGTGGATCCCGGAAATCTCTTTCTCTCTCTCTCTCTCTCCCCCTCTCTTTTAACGTGTTCTCCAGCTCAAGGAGAAATCTTATCCATCGGCGAGCGGATGAGGGATGGTGGTCCCGCGCGGAAACGAGCAATTTTATAAGCGGCGAAATTACAACGATCATTATAAATTATCGTACAGCGCGGGAATCGTTATCATATCACCCGCCGAGAGGAGCAACCTCACGCGGTCGATTCGAGGGAACGCGACGTCGTTGGGACTCTTGCGCCTCATTGTCACAGCCCTTTACCGCCGAAACGCGCGGGCACAGCGTGCGTTACATGGCTCTACCTTGCAATATATCTCCTTTACGATAGGCCAAACGCATCGAGTTTCATCACCGTCGTCGTCGTCATCATCGTCATCGTCATCATCGTCGTCATCGTCATCATCATTATCGTCGTCGTCGTCGTGGTCATTTTCAAAAATATATATACGCTGACTACTTAGGCTTTCGACGAAGAACGGAAAGACGTTGTCTCGTTCACAATCAACAGGATTAATTTCTCTCTTTTTTTTTTCTTCCGGATATACAGCATTATTACCCTCTAGCAATACTTCGTTTATAGCCTAGGTAATAGTGAGACCCTCATATGATCCATTTGAATTACTTTTTTCTCGGTTATTTCTTTTTTTTTTGTAATTTTTTTCCACTCTTCCGACCGCGTGAAACATTAAGATGTTGTCGCACTATTTACACGGTTTAATCATAATTAGTAATTGGAAATAAATGCAAAAATATATGTATATGTATGAACATTTAGTCGAGCTAATACGAGTGTCCGCGCAGTTTTTTTCCCCTTCGACCGTCCGCGAGTCGCGCGACAGCCGCTTTTACGCGAATCTTCATCGCGCGGTCCTCTCGAAACGTCGTTGCGCCGTCGGCAGAGGATATTTACTCTTAACTGAAACCCATTACGTAGCAATTAAACTTATGTACTATTGTCTTTGTTCAAGATATCACTACGCCGAGACATTCACTGGCATGGCTCCCCGTTCTTTCGTCCTCCTCTGGGAAAAATCTCTCACTGATTATGTTACACCTCGCGGGTTTTCGTTTTTTCTTTCTCGCACAGCGGAAACGTTTGCGGTAAAATCCTGGCGTAATTAGCGAGATTCGCGATGGTCGAATTGCGATCTCGACTTCAATTCGACTCGGTCGAGTGAGTCTGCATCGTCGTTATTCATTTTTTTATTTCATAAATGCACCTCTAAATGCAATTCCTAAATGCATCCCTAAAGTAAAGATGCATTCGGCGACTTGATGTATCCGTGGCGAACGAAAAACTCGGATCACCAAGAAAATCGGAATTACCAGGAAAACGTAAACATATACGCAGGTTTTTTTTTAACAAACGACTGATTGCTTGCGATTGACAATCGTGAAATCGCAATGCGGCGAACAGTCGTTTAACATACATTGTATACGTGTATATTTATCGCACAAAAGGTAAAAGTATATTAAACAGTCGGTACGGACTACCTACAGTATTGACTTCAGGATCGGCAGTGAAAACTCCGTTTTCCACGTACGACAGTGCTCAGATACATTTTCCATTTCGTTGGAATTACGCAAGGGACAATCGCAGCGCAGTTGCGTAAATAGCGATATAAGTAACGTAAGTGACATAAGTAACTCTAACGCAAGTAATTAAAGCGCGAATGTGACTTATGATATGCAAATTGCACCATTATGCTAATGTGTACTTGAACGTACTTGAACGGGTCGTTTCGTGTTTCGGAAACAACGGAATAGTAAAGTCCTCTCGCGTACTTTTCAACAAATATGTAGCTTAAGTTGTGTCGCGTAATCTCTTTCTTGCGATGCGTAGAGTAATCCGAAGTCAATTGAAGACTGGAAGACGAATAAAGGGAAACAATTTGAGTCGCAACAAAAGAGTAAAATCTGGAAATTTTCATGCTTGCAGAAATGCAATTCGTCAATTGAGCGGCTCAAGTAAATATGACATATTAATATAGAATGTAATACTAAATTTATAATACAATAAAGATTTGTTAACAATAAAGATATTCATATTACAGAATGTTATATATACGTAAATTACTACAAGTAGAACACGGATATATTTTTTTATTTGAAGATATTTCAGAATCTCTCTGTATGACATAGTAAAAAAATTGTTAGTATCAATTATATTTTTAATAAAATTTCAAAATACCATATCAAAGGATAGAAAAGTTTAGTGGCTAAAATTTATTTTCGCGTTGTTGCGAAGAATTCAACTTTATTTTTTTTTCTCTAGATGGCAGATTATTAAGATCGTGATTCTTCTTAAAATTGCAATTGACTCCAGGCTCTTCTAGTTATTCTCGCAAGAATCGCAAACCTCTGAATGTTCTTGTAAAAACGTAATACGTAACGAAATAATGTACTCGCTGAGTATTCTTGTCATTTAATGCTAAAGGTGACTATATTCTATAACTTTAAGTATTTCATCAAACGAGACTGTCGAGATTAGAGATCAAACCGTCACATTTAGTGCTCAACTCGGCTAGCACCCGTAGATATCGTGTAGAAGGAGATGTTATTAACTTAAATAGAGGATCATAAATGACACGAATGGAGGGTGGATAAGGAAAGTTTTAACGTCGCTGTTATCGGACTCTACAATTTTCCATGTACACCTCTTTTGTAATAACGATTGTCTTGCCTCCCTCAGTCTCGAATCATCGGGATGAACCGACTTATTGAGGTGAAAGTAAACAATGGACGGTCATGACGGATATGCCCACTCTTGCGAACTTTAAAGGGGCAGTATTGTGCGATCATTAATTAAGTGTTATCAATATTTTAGAAATTAATATTAGTGATTTTGTGCAATAGTCATCATCATAAAAACCTGATACCAATCAAATCGGTATCTTGGAACTAGGATAACCAATGTCAAATTGGAAGACAGATGGGTAGATTTGTGCAATAAAAAAGGCTTGTGAGAACCAGCTTGTGAGTCAATTTTTAAAATAAAGATTGGTTTTATGGGAAATTAATATATATGAAATATATATTATACATAAAATAATATACTTTATATAGATACTATTTGAGATATATTACAGATATAATTTATATCTTCTTAATATTTGAAGATATATTAACATGATGAATTTCTTGATAACACATAATAATAAATATAATAAATATATTTTCTTCTTATTATAACAAGAAATAAAAAAAACAAATAATCTGAATGTACTTTATTTTTTCTTCCAAGTTTTAAATTATAATATGATATTGGCTATTCTAGTGCCAAAAGGGATAATGTGATATTTATAGTGACAATGATGTCACTGTTGATCATGAAATTTATGATTGCATTACTTGGAAATTTGCATTTCGGCGTCAGTTACAGTCAGAGCGAGAAAGATCACTTCCCGTATTGATATTTCAAAGATCTCCTGCGGATTTTCCGACAATTATTGATACCAGCATAGTGATATCTAAACATAATCGCTATGACGAAGAGCGTACGTGCCGACGTGCACGAAACAACCGAAGAATGAAATTATCGCAGGGTCTCTCTCGAATCATGCGTGTATTTGCAGAAAAAATATACTTTCCTCAACGATCGGTGCGTCGATTTGGAGCTCGATCGTTCGATGCGTTGTGATTATGTCGCTGTTTAGCGAAATACGCTAAATAACGCTAAGGCGAGCGGACAAAGACGAAGAGTCAGAAAAAAACAATAAAGATGAGGGGGAGGGGAAGGCAGAACAGCAGAGGAGGAACGGTAGAGAACCATCCTCGAGCTTCTCGGAGAACTCTCGCGCGTGCTGGCGCGATCGTTCCCTCTTTCTCTCCTTCTCCAAAATCGCTCTTCGTCGTGCGTTCAATTATACATACATGTATCGCTAAGATTAGAATTCAATCGCGTAGGAGAGCCCCACGCGTGTCTCCTCTCGTTTAGGAAGTAACCGCGTGGAAGGGAAAGGCTGTTTACAGCATGAACTTGGTGCATCACTCTCTCGTACCATATCAAAGTTTCTTCTCTCTCTTTACCTCTGTTTTTCTCTATTTACACACTTCGTCGTACTTTCGTTCTCGCGCACCAAACAGAGTCTTGCGGGAGATTGTTCAGGCTCATGATGATGAGTGCCAGGGCCCTCAGCCACGACGTCCTTGTTCGTGAGACGCGCTCCTCTTCGCCGTCGTTCAGGAAGATAATCGGTGATGATGCGAACGAGTCGGAAAAGGATCCACCATCACGACGCTCTGCGTCGTTCAGAGACGCGTGCTCCTCTCCGTAACCGTGCTGGCTGGCCGGCAGTCCTCGTCGTCGTTCTGGGCGACGGCGCGATACTTGCCGCGCGTCGAGCTGGGCCCGAAGATCGGCGAACCTCAGACAAGATGACCATCGATGTCGGAGTAGGTCGGCGTCGCCGCGAACGTCGACAGCGGATGGCTCTGGCAGGACGGCGGCGGCGGTGCTGGATGTGAATGCGGGTGCGAATGGGGCCCGCCGTTGTTGGCACCGGCACGGGCGAACGTGGCGGGTGGCGGCGGCACCGACGGCGGTATCGGCGACTTGGTGCCCGCGGTCATCACGGTGACATCGGGCGGCGGCACGGGACGCGGCAGCGTCCTGGTGCGCGTCAGGGTACCGGTGCTGGCTCCCGTTATGTGCCCAGCCATTATGTGGCCCGTCGAGCCCATGGACGAAGGATAGTAGGGCCCGGACGGATCGATGACGGGCGGCGCCGGACTCGGATTGCCGTCGTAGCTCATGTACCCTCGGCCGTTGTCCATCTCCACGCTATAGAAGCTCACGTCGTTGGGCGGCGCCGGGCTCGGGTTGCCAATGTAACTCGACTTTGACACTGTAACATTAGGAGGTGTCAGCAGTTATATAGATGTTAGATATAGCCAAAGAAACGAGGAATCGACTGATTCCACACTATTGGTACGATTTATGTCACTGCGATTCGTAAAAAAAAATTTGTTTGTCATAATGTTTTTAAATATTTTATTTCTTATCACCAAGAAATTTTAAAAAAATACAAGAGAGTAATTTTTGGTACATCTGGAATTGTGGTAATAAGCTGAGGAGCCTATTTAAAATTATAAAGAGTGTAAAAAATGTAATTGTCCAATCACAGTTTATTTATATGCATTTAATTATACTTGGATACTTACATGTACCCGAGAGAGTCCCGCTGGCGGTGGTTCGCTGCGGTGGTGAGTCCATGTTCATGGACGTTTGCATGTGATTGCTGCGACGACCGAGGGTGCCCTGATGAACCTGCATCTCTAAACCGCCTTTCCCGAAATCCTGCATAGTTTGATCTATTAAATACGTGCTAGCTGCGGTTTTGCGCCCCTCGTCCTGTTATACAACAAATTGAACGACAAATTGATTTGTGATTTGTGGTCCGATATCCGGTTGCATTTTGCAAACAACAGGCATGAAACGGACTTTGGAAGCTAAATCTATTTGTTTCAAAATTTTGCTCCAATAAATCGCAATATTACATTTATAATAATGCAATTTCAATATATATATATTCAATTAATATATATAATTTTAAATAGATAAGAGAGTTATTTTGTTATTCACTGTTCCTGTAATTAGATATTAGATGTAGATTTAAAAAGTAATATCAGTTTCGTAATTTAATTTCTTTCATTCGTAAATTCCTTGCGTTTCACGCCGTCCTTTGTAATTAATATATTAATACAAATTTCAACAAGTGTTTTCTTGTACTTAAGAACTTATTCCCAATGGAAGTACGAATAGTGGAATGAGAATTTATGATGTCTTGATAATATCAAAATATCATTAATGCAATAACATTTTAATCGTGATAATTATAAACATACATTCAATTTGCATTTGTTAATATTTAGAAACAGCCTCGTTTTCATGTCAAATCTTCATACTAATTTTATGCGAAGGTAATAATAATAACAATATTAAAATATCACACGGTCTAATAATTACTTTTACTAATCTAATTAATAATATAATCAGCCTATAATTAATTAGCAATTTATTGTGTAGAGAGTATTATATTATTAACAACAAATTAATAACATAATCATAAAATCTGTAATCGCCTATAATTAATGACTCTTAATCGAGAATCATTTTGATCGTTCTGTTAAGTCCAAACGCGTAATTAACAACCATAGAAATTTTATAACGGAGCTCGCCGTGGTATCGGCTCATTTTGTTTTGTTTTGTTTGAATAGCGCGATCCGCTATTTTACACTCAGTTTGCAGTCGCGCGGCGTAGAATTCCCGCTAAGAATTTTGCTCGTACATTTTTCGCGCGTTTTCTCCAGTCGAGCGGAAGCCTATTTTCCGTGCGTGAATGTCGGCGACTTCGAACGACGTCGTATAATCGCCGTAGCGTGTTCAAACGACACGCAATCGAGATTAACCGCGTTTTTCCAATATTTCTCAATGTTGCGCTTCCCTTTATCTCGCGTATCAACAGTTACGTGATATAAAATAATCTACTTATTAAAAGATGCATCGCTTCGACATTGTTTATCCCTTCCAAGTTCATCGCTTTGAAATTCATATAATCGAATCGATTCCTACATTAATTTAGTAATTTAATATTAATTCTTTCATTAATCTTTTTCGATAAAAGTTCGCGATTCGCGGAGCGGCGTGAAGTTGCCGATGCTCGCTCCAAATCTTTTCTAATGTCGCGTACACACTCGACGGACTTTAGCGTCGATTTATTGCGATATTTACTGTGTTGCGATATTTACTCATCCCGCATCACGAGTGCAATAAACGGAATCGCCGGAACGATAGGTGATCATCGTATTGTATTAATATGTACGTTCGTGCGAGATTAATCGTTCAATGTTGCGTTACTAAAATGTTTCTCTTCAGTCGAGTTCTCGTCCCGCGAACAATTTATACATAAACAGTCTATCTAAAAAAACAAAAAATAAACCGTGTAATTTTGACATTAGTTATTCACTCAAGGTTCATCGCGCCAATATTTGAATAAATACTTGTATCAACTATGGCGTTTAAAAACTTTTAGTTCTTTAAGTAATATTTCAATTCGCGAGGATCTACGTGAAGTTGCCGGCGTGCGTTTCAAATTTCTTCTAACGTCGCGGTGCACCGTGCACGTAATGGCGTCGGAGCGTCGCCCGCTGCGCGTGTCGCGCTATTTACTCGTCCCGTAAGTATAATGAATGTCGGAAATACCGAAACGAACGATGAGTAAACATCGTGTTGTATACTACATTAATATATATATTCGCGTCAGATTAATAGCATTATTCGTAGCACATTACTTTTTCGCCGAATTCTCGTCCCGCGTTTTTCACGGACACGACATATTTGTTTAAAAAAATGCGTGATTTCGATATTAATTATTCACTCGGAGCTCATCGCGCCAGTAATTGAATAGACACTTGTATCAACTGTGGCGTTTAAAAACTTTTAATTCTTAATGTCCATTTCTACCAATGCAAATTAACTTTAATCTCGGTTTAATTTACTTTCTGTCTTTTTTAGTCCTAAGAATGAGAAAAAATGAAAAGTAAATTAAACCGAGATTAAGGATGTTCTGGCTATACAATCTTACAATTAGCCAAAAGTTATTTCAATATGAAATTGATAAAATTCTATGCTTTTAAGGATTGAAATATGCATTAAACGTGCTATCATGTAAACAATGTCTTAAACAATGTCATATATTTCAATTTAAATCAATTTAATATATTTGTCACGTTTCGGCAGTTGACATG
>VBVR01004859.1:0-13474 GCA_011638315.1 Tetramorium parvispinum | reverse complement strand
TTTTTTCAAATCAATTAAGATATTTTATTTCTTAACATATACTTAACATATACTTTTATCTTTATTTATTATTTATTACATCAATTCTTCAAATTAATACTGATGTTTATAATTATCTTTCCATTTCTGAAATAATTTCTTGATTCATTACACAGCAATTTTCCCTAAATACGATCCTAATTCTGGAGAGCTTTCTCTCTCTCATGCTGGATGACTCGTAATTTTGGCGTCGCTCTTTCTTTTCGTTCGCTACGTATGCCGACACCATTTCCGCACCATTATCGCGCCCGTTTTCACGGCATGGCTCTCTTTTCGCTTTTTCCAGTATCCATAAGTACCCCCTTTCCCTACCCGTTTCTCTAACCCCTAGGTTGGCATGGTTTTTCCGCGCTTATCTACGCGGCACTTATTTGCCGGGGCTATCTGGAAATTTAACGCCTGCGCCCTCACCAGGAAGATCACCGCCATTCCGACACCCACCCACCGTGCTTTCAAAACTATCTCTCGCATTTCCCGACCTCTCCGCGCACACGTACAGACAAACACGCGCATACTATCCACGCACTCGTCGCTTTTCCGTCGGCAGAAAACTCTGACCGGACATTATCCTCGCGCACCTCTCGCACACGTGGACCTTATTACTCGATGTAGTAGATATATGGATACGAATGTTAGCTGTATAGAATTCTATTACGAGAGAATTTCCACGAAATTTGTTCGCATTTGTAGTACGAGATCATCATTTTATTTTTTTTCCCTAAAGTGGCGCAGTGTGAGTTGCCAATTATATGTTGAACTCTTACAGATTTTTAAATAGCCTCTTCTAATCAAAATAAAATGTATAATGATTCTAAATAAAGCATTGATGTTCTCAGCACTAAATTATGAAATTGAGCATATTTGATTATGCTGATCTAAAAAATAGAATATGTTCAATTTTTTTATAAAAATAAAGAATTTCATTTCTATTACGCGCAATCTTAATAATCTTGCTGTGCTTATAATTGCAATTACGTTACGATACAATTCACAACGTTAAAAGTTAATTTACAACAATATCGATGCGGGAGTTGAAACAATTTTCTCGTGAAAATAATCCAAAGCAAAGAGTCTCGAGAGGGTATCAATTCGTTTCACGCCAAGTTGCGTTTGACTCTGACAATTTTCGTCTCTGCGACATTTTCATATGTTTCATTGTCGTCGTGCCGCAGCATCGTCCGCGCAAAAAAGGGGAATGAGCCTAAAGTATAGACGCTGCCTTGGAACGTGTTTTAAAGCTTATAGATTAGCTCGACGAAAATTATTTAAAGAACACGCCGCGCGTGTCGGATCATTTCTCCCTTCGTATGATACCTCTCCTTTTTCCTCCTTTCGCCGTCATGCTGAATCAAGGAAGAAAGGGCCGTCACGTGTTATAGAGCGCACTACTAGCAGTCGTCCTGAGTCGAGGACGATTGTAAAAGCGCTGCCACTCGTTCCGAAAAGTCGCCCGAAGCTGCACCTGAACACTGTAAATACAAAGACAGCGATACGTTGATATAGTTTCAAATCTTTTATACTTGGAATTAGTGTTATTATGCAAGAAGATACAATGAAAGAAAACATTTTTTTTAATGAGTTAATTATTTCTTAAGTATTATTGAAATTAAATCCAGATAATCTCTTAAGTGATATTTAAAAATGCTTTCTATGTATAAACAATAAGAATTAAAAAATATTTATATTCCTGCAACTTTTGTCAATTTTAGTAGCAAATATTTTTTATCTAATATTTCCTTTTTTACGCTAACATGTTTATGAAGGTAAAAATAAACAGTAAATGTTTCTTGCATCTTTTGTTTTTTTTTTTCTTGTCTTTTCGTTATTCACTATAATATCTATTAGACATATTTGCTGTTAAAATTAAGAAACGCACGAATAAATGCCATGATTCCTCTATAATACCATTATTTCACAATATTTCACAATAATATTATTATTGTATGTCTCTTCTTTTTCTATCTTTCGTTTATCACGTTGCCGTGTATAAACAAATTTGTAACAATTATTGGCACTATAATTCATATTACACATAAAACTGAAATGCAATATTTTTTGATCTTTTGCTTATTTTGAATTTTATATAATAATATGGTTGAAAATATTTTAATTATTTTCTTCGATGTCTTATTAGGCATATTTTAACTTTCATAATATTATTTATTTTTTATTATATTATCTTTCACTATTTTTTTCAAGATTATTATAATAGGCAAAAATGGAGAAATGAACGATAAAAAAAATTAGTACTAAAATTCTTTTATCATTGCTTACACTAAAACACAAAAATAAAAAAGCAGCAGCAATGAGATAAAAAGCTGCAAAACATCCGACACTCTGGCGAGGTGGAAATTCGAGAGGTTGCACATGGTTAAATTGCAGCTAGCGCGCGTTCGCCGCATTTCATCTCCCATGGGAAGTAGTGGCAGCTTGAAAGTTTAATGTTGGCTGAACCGGAGGTGGCGATGAGATCAAGTCGATTGACTACCCTTCTCTTTGGAAGATAATGTTTATTTCGAGAATACATTATCTCTCGTAGATTATTAATCATTAAATGCATGCTTATGATTTACGTAAACGAAGCAAAGTAAATGTTAAATTAATACAAATGTAAGTCAATAATAGAAATAGATATAAATAGTTTTCCATTTTTAACCCATTTAATGAAAAGCATGCACGCGTGCTAGCTATTTTAGATTATAATTACGTACGTTTAAATTTGAAAATAAAACTCAAGAGATTATCTTTGGTATTCATTAAAGAATTAAGAATCCGATAAATAGTGTCATGTTTGCGGTCTCCCTCTTTCTTTCTTCTTCTTTCTGTCTATCTGTCTATCTATCTTTCTGCCTGTCTTTCTTTTGTCGTAGCGGCACTGTCGTCAATGAAAACTTGAAAAGTTTTCGCTCTCCTTCGCGAGATCGCTGAAAGCGCAGACGATGTTGATTTCCCAACGGAGTGTCGCCCGTCTATAAATCTACACCCAGAGTTTGTTTAGTCGGTTTGTGTGCGCCACGAGCGGCGCTCGCCGCCGTGTATTTTTGAGTGACGCGAGAGGATATCTCGCCGAGCGGAAGTTTTGCGTCGTTGAGTTTAAGCGCGGGTTACGCTTACGATCGAGAAATGGGAAACAGCGGTCGTTTATTCGGTTCACGGGTCGTTTCTCGCGACGCGACCACCATTTTTACGGTGTAGGGAACACCTCGGCAATTATACGACGCACCGCGGCATTTATTTTAGGTGTCGCGGACTTTAAAATTACGTCTGCGTGCGGTTTTCCACTTTTCACAGGCGTTGTCCACGTTTTTTCTCACGCGGACAGTAAGCCGCCCAAGCAGGAAAGAGATAATAAATTATTCTCTATTTTAATATCTTGCTGTTGTGTGTATGTACGCGAAAAGCTATTAATGAGCTTTCTTTCGTACAAAAATGTCTATACTGATATTTATGTAATACATTCGAAATGGCGCGAGTGTGGAAAAAGGTGGAATTTCTAAGAATGCCGATCTCGCAGTTGGTACAAAAATTTTTAGGAAAATGGACAAAAAGGTCAAAACGGAAGGCGACGAGAGGAAGGTCACGAAAATATACGAATTCTCGAAAGCGTAAATTCCACGGGAATTTGTGGGAGGCACTGCGGTCTCGGTGCTCAACCAGATATCCTTAGGGATCCTTTTGGCTAACGAGCGCGGTTTCCTCGCAACAAAAGTGATAACTCGAAGGATTCACTATAATCACGAGGTAGATTTGTGATTTGTAAAGTCTATTTTCAATATGAAGTTACGTGAAAAGAGATTTTGTGAATTATGAGCTTATCCTATTCCTGCACAGAGAATTTTTCACTTTGTCCAGTAAAGCTCAAAAAGCTGGAAGTCCGATTTGCCAGCTTGCGGGGAGATTCTTATCCCTTCAGGCTACTCTCCTTTTCTACGCACCCTTCCCACCCTCTGATCTTTTTATGCCGCTTTGCCACGTTTTCTCGCAATTTCTCGGTGTAGACTTTTTTCCCTTTTCCAGGTAGGATCCCCCTCCGGTCTCTTTTCTTCTCAATCTCTCTCGTTTCACTTCTCTTCCGATTCTCGCTTATCTTTCTTTTTTCTTATTTAACCTCAACGAGATAAACTAGAGCCCGGTGAGATGGCCGCCGTGCAAAATATCATTGGCCCCGCGTAAGTATGATATTACGAAGGCAAGGGGAATAAAAAGAAAGTGGCCAGAAAATTTTCCGGTACCATCAGGAAGCGTACTATGGAAATTTCCAATTTTATCCTCATCCTCATAATAAACTTTTCCTCTATCTAGCTTGCAATACGATAAATACATATTGTCGAATATACGATAGGTCGAGTAGAAAGATACTTCTCGGCGACTATTACTTACAATTAGGAAAGAAAGACTTTGTCGACAAAGGAAACAACAATGATGATTAGGAGACGTTTCGCATAGCGTTCATACACACAATAATGAGCAATAGGGAAAATTTGTACATGGTAGGAAACCACAATAAGTTAAAGGCATACATTCGCGCGGCTGTAAATATTACAGGCCCGAAATTGTAAAGTAATGGTTAAATAGGCTTTATTGATTTTAGGCGTTCATCGGTAAATTCCGGCCGCGTGTAGTGGTAACAGTAAATTCAATCCAACTCTATTTGCCGGCCGACTGTTTCATTAGATAACGATTACCGTCGGCAAACGCGCGTTTGTAGGTAAAGCAAACGATACTCGAACGTTATATCCGGGGCCTCTCGGTTTATGTACGCGCAATTATTATGCAGACCGCGCACACAGTGTGTGCGGCCCATTACGCATCGCATGCGTATCACACAATTAATTTATGTAGATACGCACGCGTCGTAATCGCGCACGCATACCGTTTCACCGCCCGCGCCGTTGCGGCATATCGCATTGCGCGACGCTACTTCCTCTTTTCTCTCTCTCTCTCTCTCTTCCCCGACCCCTTTCTCGTATGAAAGACCTCATCTATAATTGCATTAATTAGTGTGAATGCAGTATAGTTGCCAAACGCAGTTTTATGAAATTTGCCAAGTTCTAGAGTTGCTCGTTATCTTTGCTCAAGCTTGATACTGCGATAAAACTGGAGCTTCATAAAAGAATGATAAGTCAGTAAATAACGAAAAGAAGAAGAACACTATAAATTACTTCAATAATTTCATTTTTATTTAATTTTAAGTTTATCTTTATTAAACTATTCAAACAACTTGTTTCAGCGAGAGTTGTTTGTAAATGAACGTATTATTTTTGTTGAATATTGCATTTTTTTGTAATTAAATATATACGTTAAAAATAAAAGTTTAGAAAATTTGGAAACTAACATAAGACAACAAAAAAGTATCTGCAAAATATACTCTCGTGAAGGTTTTCTAAATAAAAATTGACTGTTTTGTTTATATATCTTTACATTAATTACTGTTGCGGCAACAACGTCACAATTTTAACAAAGCGCACTGGCGAACTCCGACATTAATCATATTACGATTAATTGCAAACTTGACAAATGATGAACGTATACATACGCATACACACTCACGCGGTTGTCGGTCGAACAAAGGGTAATTGATATGAGTATCTCGTATCGATGCAACACGTGTGAGAGGTATAATTGCACCGTGTCGCAGCTACGAAAAGTGTAATTTGATGACAATGAAATGCTAATTATACCTGTAAACCGGTTTAATGTTATTTCAGCGTAATAAATATACGCGTTACGATACACTCGGTACACATTGCCATTATGTCTCTTGATAAGCGACAAAAAGATACGAAAGGAAATAAAATACGGAAATTAAGGTTTGCATAATGCATTGCATTCGAAAGTGAATAACATTTTAGAAATTAATGACATGTAAAAGGAAATGTGAATAAGTAATTTTTATCTATCATTGGATGAATTTAACTCTAGTGTATTGATGAATTTAACTCTAGTTATTTAAAATACCAATTTTTCAGTAATATAATATAATTATCTATCCCGTTAATACAATTTATATAAAAATTGATGAATGTTTGTGTACGGTAATATTTCAGAGCCGTCGATCGTTTTTTGACGTTTTACAATTGAATTAGGAGGACGATTATTATGTGATTTTATACAAATATATTTCTTTATGCAGACATTAGTTTTAACAAAAATAATAAAAATTGTTTTCCATACGATATTTCCAAAATGTATAATATTTCAGTCAAATGCTGGATCCAGACATCTGTTATGCATTTCTCTCTCAAATAAAAATCCGATCGAAAAGATCGACTCGGGTATTTGAAATAAAGAAGGTTGAATGCATTAGGGAGGAAAAAGCAAGGGTGGTCCCGTCGCGGCCGGTCGGTTTCCACACTATCGAATTCTCCATTCTCTTCCGACGAGCCTTTCATCCTTCTGAATGTCTCCGTTCCTCGCGATTGTACCACATTCGAGTATGCTTCGAGCTTGCTCCATTATGCTGATTTTCATATCGGGTATCTCGCTATTGTCTTTAAGTCATTCCGTCAACGACGGGATACAAAACATAAAATATTCAACGGAATAGGATAAAATAACTGTATAAGCTAAATATACTCTTTCTCGTTCTCTTTCTAAAAGGACAGTAATGTATTATACCACAGTTATGCTTGTTGCACTTAAACTCTCGCCTTTGAGATTCTGCGTGGTTCGTTAATATCACTTGTAGCATCAATTTGTGTTGGTCTATTTTTATGAATTCCCGTTTCTGCTTTCTTTCTTCGAATACAGATCGAGTGAGATTGCATTAAACTAGATGAGAAAACAAACGTGAGAAGAAATAGGAAAAAACTGTTCGTGAAAGGGATTTATACGGGGTGACGGATACCGAAAAGTCGGTGAGAGTATAAGGAGAAACTGATCGACTGGAAAAAAAAGAAAACCTGAACAAAGCTTTCTTGGGTTCTGGTGCAAATATTTGCCCGATATAATCCAAGTTATATCCGACAGAAAATGATATCCTGCCGGGAAAATAATCATTCTGTTGTGTTTCATAACGTAGTTAAGAAAACAACTGATCTCTCGAGAGAACTTCGCTTATTTTTCCATCGCGCTCTTGAAAGTGCGCAGATGGACGAAAGTATAACCTTTTTGCTCTTTCGATTAACTTTCGATTAACTTTATTAAGGAAACGGACGAATAACGGATCCTGAAGTATAAATTTTTTCCCGTTATCAATTTTGCAATCTTCGATTTTTAATTCTTGATCAAGAGTCATACAAGAACAAATGAAAAATAAAACTAGTACCTTTCTGTAATCATTATTTTCTTTTCCAAATGAGCGAATATATTATTAGTAACGAGATAACGAGAGAGCAATTATATATTATGTATACTTGTATTCTTAATATTATATTTTTATTTTAATTAATACATTTAATATATTCTTAATAAAATTATCTTGAAAGCATCTCTCCTTCGAATTGATAAATACCTGCCTCTCGCGTGTAGAAATTTGTTATCTTTTGGTTCAGAACGTGTAACATCGAGACGTAAGGGTTAACGGTAGTTCATCAACCTGCTAAACGAATCGACCTAAAATACATCGCACATCGCCTATAATCCACAACATGGTTAAGGCGTAACTGATACCAATTAAATCGTGAATAGTTGCGTTGGTTAGCTGTACCGCGTATGTATATCTTACATGCTCGCGGCAGGATCGGTTACGTTGTATTTCGTGCTTGTAACGTGAGAATATACGACGACCCTCTAAGCATCTCCACACAAGTGCAATAACGGCAAGCTTCCGTAGATGTCCCAGAATATTGCAGCAATATTTTCCTATTAAAACATTGTGAAACTATCGAGCAGTTTATCTGATAAAAATTCATTTGTGTATAATATCTTGAGAGAAAAATTATTTCCCAATATTTAAAAAAGTATTTAAAAACATTTTATTAATAGGTCAGTATTATTAATTGAGATCGATAAAATGCTGCTTGCAAGCTTTACGCTTTATGTATTATTAGCAATAGATTTTTTTACGATTTTATTGAATTTAATGCTTCCAGATGAGTATTTAAACTTATTGTTAGTCGTTCATGAATCATGTATTACGTATTATAAAACACGTCCGTTTTTGTTGTGCAATTTTATGTTATTCTCATTTCTCTCCAGCATCTTTGCAACCTAAAATGCACATGATCGCTGATGTTTCCTCGCAGTTTTTGTAGTCGACGAAGTGGCGCTCTCGTTACTCTTGTTTTGTACGGATAACTTTGGCTTTCGCTTCTTATCGGCTAGAGGTTTATCCATGCAAGAATATACATAATTTTTTATTGATATAAAATCATTGAAGGAGATCGTCCAGCCCTTAATCGGCTTTGCGTAAATCTTCATTTTATATGTATCATTATGAATTTTTTACATAACAAAAAGATGAGACAAGAAAGGTATATGTACGTATAATAACAAAGATATATTTTATTCTCGTAAAATATGTAGGACGCTCTTCTGCTATTTGAAGAATTGAAATAATGTTTGTTGATATTCAATTTAATGCAATGAAATTAACCTAAAATTGTCACACGAAATCTTAAAGAATTATTACATTTATCGAGAATTATTTAATCAATAATAATATAAGTAAAATTGTAAAATTGGGTTTTTAGCTATCAACATTCTATTCTTTATTTAATTTCAAGGGATTTTCATTAGACCATATTAAATTTATTAATATCGACTATTTAATATTATTTAAAAGTTAACGTTGTAAACAATTATCAATCAAAATTTGCCAAGAAAAAATATATTTCGACTCAAGAATAAAAAGAGTTCTTGAGTTGAAAAAAAACTGTTTTTCTAGAACTTTATATTATATTATTAATCGCACAACATCTATACGATTCTGTTTCTAAAATCTCTTGGCGTCTTGTTTCTTTGTACGCGACAGTTGTCTCTATATCTATTTTAAATCTGCGAGTCGCTGCAATCCATATTTGCGCTGGAGTAAAGTGAAAGACTTGATGAAAAGAGAGAGGAAAAGCAAGATACATGTTCGAGACGTGCAAAATCTTCTTCTTGGCAGTACTCTTCTCTTGCGCGCGCGCATATTTTTCAGAAGCTTTCGCAATAGAAAATATTTCACATTCCACAAAAGAGTAAGACAGATCGTCACTTTCATACTGCGACTAGTTAACTTGAGTTTCGAAGATTTCAAGTTTTCTACGAAACTTACAATCAATACGTGGATAAAATTCATTTCTTGATATTACAAAGAGATATTTCTGTTAAAGAGATATTTCTTGTGTAAATGTTACAACTATTTATTTCTAATCAAAATTAATATTTCTCTTTATACTACATATAATATTTTCTTTTTTATAATTTTAATTAATACGCAATTAATATTATTATCTTAAATAATTGTAGAATTTATCCTTTATACAAATTGATAAATTATATAAATAATTTCTATAAGATAGTTTTTCTTTGAAACCGTTTTTTTTTTGAGAAATTTGTTTAGGTAATTTAAGTTGCTTAATTAACGTGTGTAATTAAGAAACAATATTCGAAGCAACTTCTTTTCATATTCAATTCATAACGCTTGGACATTATGCAACACGCGGGTCTGAAGAACTCCATTAAGCTCGATTAAAACGCAATGTGGACGCCGACTACGAGGAAGAAATTACGGGCCCGTCGTTAATCAGCGTTAGGAAGCACCTCGGGGTGCTACTCTATTTCTTTGAACTTTCCTGGATAGAGAGAGAGCGGCCGTTCAATTATTCGTCAGAAGACGTGCATAGAAAATATGCAAGAACTCCTCGCCGATCCGGATGATCGAGAAATAAAACTTGTTCCGGTTCGAATCACTGGGGAATCCGCTCCATTTCCACCGTAATTATTTATGGAAAGCAGCGCGGCAGGATTTAAACATCCCTGGTGTATACCCTGGCCATTATCATTTAAACTGAAGTCTAAGAAGGCCGAGAGAGATTGGCCCAGGTCAAACAGACTCAATTTTCGATAGATAATTTAGAAGAGCAGACGAGCACAGAGAAAGAAGAAGAGAAATTCTGCACGATATCTTAGCTCGAATAATGAGAACGATCGAAAAAGTCGATGGAAATCGAAAAACATGGCTACACAAAGGAATTTACTGTGCAAAATTATCATTACGTATTAACCGTATCTGAAATATAATTTTCTTTTCCACTTAGAATCTTAGATTCTGATCTCTGCAAATTTTCATTTTTATAAAACTCCGCATGCATGAAGAACACCGATAGATGAATTTAGCAATTTATTATTTGTGATTACAAACTATAAAATTATTTATTAAAAAATAGACCTTTAGTTTATTGACAATGTCTTCAGTGTACAAAGCTTATAGAATAATTACGTTTGACAAAAGCCAACCTCTCAAAGTAAGAAATTGTCACTTCATTCAAGAGAAATCGGCTAATAGAAAGAAGCGCAAAAGACACATAGGAATCAGTATGCACTGTGAATAAGCACATCGCGAACTCTGGCATCTCGCTCTTTTCGCTAAATCAGTAGGAGCTGCAGCAGGGAAAGGTGGAAGATGGAGGTGGATGCAATGCGGTGGTGGTTGATGGGGTTTTCGCGGAAATCGCGTTGGCAACAAGGGGGGCGTAGACGGCAAGCGAGGTATAGAGGAGTATAAGGTCGTGTACTCAACCGGAATTCGATTTCTCTAAAGGGGAGAGAAACGCGGACAGACACAGTCGGAATGCTCAAGCGAAATCTTCCATCGCGCCAACAGCACAGAGTTAAACTTGCTATTCGACGTATGTACGATCCTCGATGTGATTGTGGACGCGCCACTCGTCAATTTTCCCAAGACATGTCCCTTTTTCCAAGACATGTCGACTACCCTTCATCCGTCCTCACTACCAGAAGAAAACCCGCGATGGATACCGCGAGCGAAACACTTTACATTTCAAAAGAAAATTTTTAAATATCCTTCTAATACATTCGAAATGGAGATTTATTGAATTTCGAATTATATCTATGATATTCTTATTATATCTAATTTTACTGTATGACGATATATAATTAATACATAAATTTTTATATTTTTATGTACAGCAATAATAATATTATTTAATTGATATTATTTTAAAAATTTATATAAGAAATCGAGCAAAACAACATTTGAGAAAGCAGTTTCATAAAAAAATGTAATATATAAATTTCTAAATCCTATATTTCTGCAAGAAAATTTATTTTTTTGTATGCGTTTATATTTTGTGCAAAAATGATTAAAATGAGCAAAATCTAATAATAACGAAATTGATGGATTTTTGCTATTATCTTAAATTAAGTTAATTTTTTTAAATTTGTGCCAAATTAAATCAAGGCTAAAGTCGAAGCAGAGATAGAGGAAGAGAAAGGGTTTGGACTTTTCAAAGCGCGCAGGACAGTTTTAATTGACGCGAGAAAAAAAGAATTTGCCCAACGCATCGATCCCGGCAGACAAGCTTCAGCCGCGAAATTTAATTGGAATCCGAAGAAGAGTCGATCCGAAAATTCGTTAGTTCTGAATTCACGAGCACAAAGCCCGTAATTTAATTAGTAGTGTATTTTTTGGTAGGCTGCAGTTTCCAATAAAAAGGCGAACACAAAAAACTATTGAAAGATAGCTGCACAATAAGCTTATCATCTTTTATATCAATTAGTGACTCTCTTTGAAAAATAATTATTGACAAGTTATTCACATTAAGTTTATTTATACTCGAATTTTTCGATATTTCAGTCTTTTGATAAAGAAAGAGGATGTTATGAATTTCAGAATTGTTTAAAAACTTTCAACAGCGTTCTATATACGTCACAGTATTTCCCTAAGATATGAGCAGGTCGATGCACCATCTGGCATGTACAACGGTGCATCGGCCAGCAGACCGATATGGAGATAAGCTGTTGTTGTAATCGGCCGAAAACCCCTCGCTACAACGTCCGAGAACCGCTGAAGCAATTGAATTAATTTCAGTAACAAGAAGCCGCTGAGAGCCACTAACGATAATTGCTCTACCTCTCACTTCCATCTTTGTTGTCGTGTTGATGACGAGCGAGCATTTGAATTAAATTTCGACGTTTGTACTGTGATCCATCAGATAGAAACGTGGTCAGTTTGAATTTTTTAAAACCTCAAAATCTTAAATAGATTTAGAGTTAATCAAAATACTTTTAGGATTTCTTTAATTTATTTGGATAGATTCTTTATTAGATATTCAGCAGAGAACTTTATTTGGCAGCATATCTTTTTGCATTATTTAATGTATTGAAGAATTTAAATATTTAAAAGATTAAGTCTTAAATAGAGACTTTGTTCACAAATATAAGTAGATGATATTAAGACAAGATTTAATATTACATAAAAAGAAAGTAATAAAATGCATAGGTCTATTAGAATAAAATAAATTAAAAATTATACATATACAGATTTGAATATTAAAAAATAAAATGTTAAGAAAATAGATATTGAAACTTAAGTATTAAAAAATGATATGTATACATATACATAGAATTTTGTTTGATTGATTGTAAAAATAAATTTGAATATATTTAATTCGCCCAATAAGATCTTGTTACAACAAATTTTGCCTTCTTTTTAGCACAATTATATTTTCAATTTTGTGGAAAATTATTGACCCGAGAATTTCAATTAAAATAATGAAAAATTTTGAATGAAGTCAAGGATTACTTACACTATTGCTAAAGATCCTGAGAGATATTCTCATTCTCATTTTAGAGACAATTAGTGAATCGAAGAAATTTCTGAATCGAAGAACTATTGCATTAAGAATAGCTTATAATTGGAGAATAAGCTTTAAATTTGGCTAACTCTTAAAATTTTGTAGCGATAAAAAGAAGGTGTCGATAAGGTTTGATTTTGGCCCACTCTAAATTTCTTTCTAAACTATTGTAAATGATTTCTTACGACTTGTTGAACATATTTGAGGAGGTTTTAGGCCTTATCGACCCCCCCCCCCTTTATGTTATTACAGAAAGCTAAGCTATAATCGTTAAAATTAAAAAAAGTACATGATAAATATTTCATTCTTCAAAAATAATTGCAATATTTATACCAGTTGAAATTAAATTATTAAAATTATTTACATATTACACCAGCCATTAATTACGGTATTGTAATTGTATTATTATAAAATTTATATCGTACATTGGAGTTTACCTATTGTTATTAAAAATATATCATCATGTTTAATTAATCTATTAATTTTTACTTTTATATCAGTATGAACAATAAGAACGATAATTATTTTCAATTAAAATATTTTGATTATCGTTTGATATTGTGTTCTTTAATATCAAATTCATCCATATATGGAATAATATGATATATTGAATAATACATAAACTACGAAAATAGATTTTGCGATATATCAACGTATTCGGTGCGATAGATTTTAATCGTCTCTAAAAGTGT
>VBVR01004857.1:0-13478 GCA_011638315.1 Tetramorium parvispinum | reverse complement strand
GACAGATTTACTATTACTTGAATAATAATTGTACAATTTTATATTGTAACGGTTTTTACAATAATTAGAAAATTAATTTCTGAAAAGTATTCCGTAATAATTGTGCTAATAATGTTCGCTCTAATATCACAATTATATAAGAATTTATTTTTTAATTATTAGACATCAATTTTTTAAAGATTGCTATACGTTACAATAATTAAATTTAGTGATTTAAAAAATTAGATATAGACTTATTGCACAATATATTATACATTATATTTTAAAATTAAAATTATGCAAAATTTTTTCTGCATACGTCCCTATCTGGGCGTCTCCTTTCGCGCTCACCGCAACCATGTCTCTTCAGCACACTTCCGGGATCACAAAGGTCCTGCGGCTCCTTGAACACCAGATGCAGATTTAAAGCGAGCCTCGCGATCTCCTGGTTGGTTCTGTTGTCGAGCAAGTCCAGCTTTCCCACTTGCGTCATCGCGTCGATCTTCTCCCTCAGCTTCTGCACTCCCCGTTTGGGATTCTCAAAATTCTCCTCGATTATCCTAGCTGCAGAGGATTTCTCTGCGTGTTATCTGACATACTTAACAAATCAGAGTTCGAGATTCATTTCTTACCTATAAACTTGAACTTGATCTCTATCCTATCTCTTTTCCGCTTGTTAGATCTGGTTTTATTTTTATTCAAGTCGGGACTCGATCTAGCTGCGCGTTTCAATCTATCGAGCATTATCGTTTCGGTATTTCTGGAAATATCAGAGGACTGAATTCGTTCGTACTCGAGTTCGAATCTTCGTCTCCTTATCAGGTTGTCCTCGAAATTGTTTGATGACGAAAGATCGTCTTCGCACTTAGGATCGAAGCTGATCAGATTGCACTCGATGTCGTTGTCGCACATTCCCAGCAATTTCAATTTCAAGTCATTAGCAATGTGCTCACTCAACTAGAAGGAAAAACATTATACAAAAATTATACATACATCTACTTCAAATCAATATTATTATATGATAAATATAAGCGCTCACGTCATTAAGAACAGTTTGATTATCACATATCACGCTTCCATTGCTTTGCAATATTACATTTCCCTCCTGAGATACTGTCTTTGGCGTTTGCGTTTCTAATCGACAGAAGAAATTATAATTTCATCAAATTTGTATATATAATCATGTTAATTTTAAATGCAAAATAATCGATGACCTCGATACCTGAACACTCTGGCAAATTATTATTTTCCCACGTATGACTGCTTAAGTTACATCTCAATAATAACTCATCGTTAACCAGATTGAAATTTGTTGGCTCGATAGCAAAGTCGTAACCGTCCTCGCAAACTACGACGCATTGCATTTCGTGATCACTCGACAAAGAACAGTTCAGCCGACCGTTCACGGGTGCCCTCAGACTTTTACACACATCTGGGAAAATCACTCAATACATATTCTTAACATTAACAGTGTCAATCGGTTGTTTCTACTTGTTTCTATTTTTTTAGATTAATACTCTATTTCTTGTGCAAAAGATAGGAAATTTTATAACTTCAAAATAAAGAAAATGATTGATAAAAAGTTGTAAAATTTCCGAAATTCTATTTTTTACAAATAACAAATTAATCTAAAAATGATAACAATCAGAAATGATAGCTCGGTATTTTTACCGTTAAACAGCTTTTAATAAAAAGATGTGCACCTTCCACAGTAATGTTCAACACGCAACTTGCTCGATTGCCGTATTTGTCGGTCGCGTTATAAAAGACCTTCGTACGGCCGATCGGAAAGAGATCCTTTCCAGATTGATGACTTTGATTGACGCGCACAGAAGTCCTCGAATTGTCGTAGAAAACCGGCTCGTCCCATGTCACGTTCACGAGGCCGCTATCGAAATCTGTATAGAGCGTCGGTGGGTCGATGCAATTCTCGATTGTCGGTGGTTCTCTGTCTGAACATTCGAAAAAAAAAACTTATTTCTCCCATATTCTTCACGGCTTTATTTATCAATTGTCAAATACGTTTTTTTAGATCTTAGATACCAACTTCGTTCGAACCATGTGGCTTACCGAAAACTTTAATTTTGAATTTGCATCTGGCCTTGTTGCCGCTCGCGTCCTGTGCCACGTACACAACGATGCGCGTGCCGATTTTCGCCTTCCAGGGCAGGACAACGTGCGGTTTCGTCCACAGAATGGGCGATGCGTCCGCGTTGTCAGTCACCTCGGGCACCGTCCAATTCACGTACGCGTAGTTCTGCCCCTTCACTGTCTCCTCAACGATCTCACTCGGACACTCCATGGAAGGCGGTATCTTGTCTATACACACAGAAAAAATATATACTACCTACGAATAAATATATACTTGTTATACTTGAACATACTTGAATAAATATATACTATTTATTAAATAAGTATTTAATAAGTTTCTATATCCTCAAATCTATCATAAAGTCATCATAAGCATCACATTTACTTAAAACATTTTCCGCACTTGTGACGAGTACATTTTAAACTATTATTAAGAAAACATTCTTTGAGAGAAAAATATAGTTATTTTTGGTCTCAACCATAATTTTATATTATTTCTAACACGAAATATGATTAACTTAACTATATGCATCATTATGTTAACCATAATTATCGTTAGAAATATTATAAAATTGTGGTTGAGACCAAAAGTAACTATATTTTTTCTCAGTGTACTGAAGAAAATTATTATTTAAACAAAATATAATAAAATGAGTAATTGCTTTTCTCATCTATAGATTGATATTTGTTTGTGTGTAAGTTTGAAAACCATATTTGTTTGTGTCCTAAGTTTGAAAACCAAATATACATTGCGTTGGAATGTATATTTGGTTCTTAAACTTAGGATTTAGAGAGAGACTTCAGTCGAGACTCAAATCTAGAAATTCATATTTCTCAAAAGCGCAAGAGAACTTGATTTCGATATTAACCCACGCAACGATTGACGCTATGACGCTGGGACCAAATCCCCGTGCGTCCGATGCATGATCGGCCAGTGGGTCCTTCCAGGACGAAGCCCTCGTCGCAGACGATCGTGCAGTTGGTAGCGAAGGGTATTTTCGCCGGGCCGGTACAGATCTCCGGGGTGATGTTGCCATTCGCGATTTGCGGCAAAGGTTCGCATTTCACAGCTACCATGAAATACAGCATTTCTATTAATTCCCTGATAAGTACAGGATGATGAAAACATTGTCCTTTTTTCCCTACCTTTGCATGTGACTTTCAGGCCGTCCCAACGGGACAATGGTAGGCAGTTGCGCACTTTGCTGCCGCGAAGCTGGTAGCCAATGTCACATCGGAATTGGCAGCGCGTGTCGATCGGATACACGGTGGAGTCGTCCTTGAACTGATGCTGATAATCCTCATCGTGCTCGCACTTCACGCGGCCATGCGCGGGCGCGCGTAAAGCCGGACACGTCTTTACTGCGGGATACACAATTGAAGATCTCATCAAAATCTCTCTCTTTTCAAACGCTCCAGTTCTTTACTTACGCAAGCACTGCGGCTCGTTGCCGGACCAAGTGCCGTTCTTGCCGCAAAGCCGGATGCTGTCGCCCGTGAGGTGGAAGCCGATCCTGCATCTTACGCCGCACGCCGCGTGCACCACGTTGCTGCAGGCGCTCGCCTTCACCAGATACCCGTTCTCCGGGATTATCAGCTTCGGGCACGTTATAGCTGAGGAATATATTCATCTCATATTGAATTATTATTTACATACATATGGTAACAACCGCGCGAGGAGTCTTGGCATTTTTCCAATTAAATAGTGCGACCAAGAGATTCCCCAGTTTTTCTTCACTCGATTTTTCAATTATTCTTGTAATAAAATTAAAAATAATTATAGTAGATTACAAACATATAAATTTTAGTAAATGTATCGTTTTGCCATTCTAAAGAAAGTGGGAGAAGAAAAATTGGAGGATCTACTTGGTACTCTTCATCATAACGGGTTAATGCATATGCAATTACCCTCGCATTTGGAGCCGTCCATGGTGAATCCGAAGGCGCACACGCAGTCGGCCACCGAGGTGGCGGGTATCTTAACGACGACGTGATTCGCATCTGGACAGGGTACACAGGCAGCGGTGGAATCCCCAGAAGTATTTCCCGAAGCATAAGTTCCGTTCGGGCAAGCTGTCACGTGCAAAGATAGAGAACTTCCGGAATGAAATGTTTATTATCTGATATATTATAAATATATGTAAAAATATGTAGGTATATCAAATGATCAGCAAGTCAAAACGCTTTGCTCGGTTCAACCTACGTTGACAGGAACCTCTGAGACCGGAGCCGAAATAGCCGGGTGGACAGATGCAGGCGTAGTGGCCAGTTGCGGTACCGCAGGTGCAAGTCGCCAATTCGTCGCAGCAGGTTCTGTTGGCCGTGTTATTCAAACAAAGGCTATTGCAGTCGGTCGGCAGAGTCACGGCCACGTATTGCCCGGTCTTCAAGTCTACGAAAGGCATCTGATTCATCATTTAAAACTAGTTCCTTTCATCCCACAGATCTAACATTTTGATGCTTTTACAGAATAATGCTTCGAATAATGATTACATTCAAATTCGTCCCGTGATCTCTAAATTGAATTTTGACTCTACGCGTTCGAAATACTTACAAAAAGAATCATGTAATCAAGAGATTCAGTAATGTCTCCAAGTTTGAAATAGCACGAGACACTGGGTACCTCTACCAGAGATGATGTTTTGAGAGACTCTTACAATATTGAATTAATTAGATTATTGGATCTCAATAATGGTTGAACTAATCAAGTTCTGAGTAGAATTTTTAATTGATAACTTGATTTTGGATTATAGTAAGGTTTTTATTTAGCCTTCAACGGGAAGAGGCGTACCGCGATGCAAAGCACGCCGTGCCAAAGCCTCGAACTCGGCGAAGCTATCGAGAAGGTAGCTGTGCGTATATCCAGGATAGCTAGCGATATCATGCAGCTCCTCCACGTTCCCTGTGCGTATACCGAACGTGAACACAGTCGCGCCCGTGTTCTTCAACAGGTCGGCCGCGGGCCGCGGGTCACCTCCATTGCTGAAGCCGTCGGTTATCAGGAACACCACCTTGCTCGCCGTTTTACGACCCTTCTCGAGGATCGCCTTACAACAGAGAAAACGGCCAGTTAAACGTGACTTATTGAGTTCTGAACAACTTTCGTTTATCTTCGATTCAACCTTAAATTTGACTTTGATAAAAAAAAAAGACAACGCATTATTATCTTGTTATCGAAGGCAATATTGGCGATTGGGCTTTACGGTTCTTACCAATGCCTCGAGAAGCGCGCCGCGCGTATAAGTTCCCCCGCCGCTGTAGGTAACGTTGCTGAACTGTTTGTTCAGCAAGTAACACTTGTGATCGTTGGGCCCGTGCATGGAGATCTGATCGACATTGCGGTACACGTTGCCCCGACCACCGAAGGTCACCAGAGCGATCCGTGCGGCCATCGCGTCCACCGTAAAGTCCGACAAGAGTTTTGTCACGAAGTTTAGCTCACTGTGGAAGTTCTCCGCGCCGATCGAGCCAGACGCGTCCACCAGGAACACCATTTCCACCTGGTACCAAGTCATTAGATTGCATTCGGGTTAAAATTGAAACATTTCTAGATAACAAGCTGATATTTATTATCATTTTAACGTTAAAATGAGGATAAGTAACATCAGTTTATTATCTGAGAATGTTTTTAATTTTATTATACATATTTATCATCATTTAAATATTAAAATGCCAAAAATATCGTTTCAACATAAAAATAACGATAATTAACGTCAACTTGCTATCTGAGAATGTTTTAATTTTATATATATTTATCGCCATTTTGATGTTAAAATGTCATCAAAAACATCATTTTAACTTTAAAATAACAATAACTAACATTAACTTGCTATCTGAGAATGTTTCAATTTTATTATATATATTTATCGCCATTTTGACATTAAAATGTTATCAAAAACATCATCGAACATTAAAATGAGGATAATTAATTTTAGCTCGCTTTGGTCCATGATTAAACGAGCTAATCAGTCTGATGCTCTCTACTTTTCTTGTCCTTGCGTTAAGTTTGTTAAAAGCAAAAAAGGAACAGATATATTAGAAAAAAGGGGAAAAGGTATATCTACCCTATATTTTAGTCTACCTGATCGGTTTTATTTCGCAATTGGTCTATGTGCATCTTGAAAAGGCGGGACAGGATGTCCGCCTTGTTTTTCAGCATCCTGTCAGCGTCATCCAATTGATCGTACCAGTAACGCTGATCCCCGTTTGTCTGGTTGAAAGTCTGATTCAGGAAAGTCGAAACGTTGTTCTCCCTCACCGCGATCTCCAAATCGCCATTTGATCCTTTATCAACGTCATCGATACGCTCGGCGATATTCGAAAATAAAAAAAGCACTCCGATTATCAGCGACAGGACCCTTGAGAAACCCATTGTTGCGCTTTACGAGCACCAATGACACCCAGCGATATCTCGCATTTGAGGACGCGCGTTGAAGCTGTCGCTTTATTATTGCGATCTATTTACGGATCGCACTCAAAGGCGACTGGACCGCGACGGGAGACTGCATCTTCTTCCTCTTCAGCTGAGAGGAGAGGAAGAAGAGGAAGAGGCTCGTCCGTGCGTCTAACGCGAGATTCTATCGCTTTAAAGGCCAGACATTCGCCCTCGTGATCATCGCCACAATTGCGAGGGAAATCAGAAAGGGACCACCCGGTACTCCGGTTCTCTCGCGCATTCAAAATCACAGAGGAAGACTCGCGGGCCGGCCGCGGCGTAGAGACGTCGAGGACGTCACTGAGAACGGCGGCGGAGTCGCCGGCCGTAAAAGAGCATAACGCGAAGACAAGGGAGCCTCTGTTCTCCATCGAGACGGGCGCGCGCGTCTGTGAGTGGTCCACGCGGTTGCCCTCTCGGTCCTCTCAGCTCCTCAATCGCGATCCGATTATATTCGCCGCCAATAAATTCAGACGTCAATTCCTATTAACGTTAATTCGCGCTGACCGTCGAACGACCGCGCAGACGGATTGGAAATCGCTCCGCGGAGCTCTCTCGGCACTGCATCTTAAGCGACCACGTGCTCTTCATGTTCATCGTGCGCGCGCTCGATATCTCCCTCTTTTAATCAGCCTGGAGAAAAAAATCTTCATACATTTACGCGGTTTTTGTGCCGCGTTCGCAGGTGGGAGGAAGGGATGCTCCGCGGCACGCGGCGGCGGGAAAAACGCCGCAGTTTCCGCGTGACCCGTATGCGTATCGCGTCGACGCGATTCCGGGTCAATTCCGGGTCAATCTCTCTCTCTCTTCTCTCTCTCGACTGGTCTCGCGCGCGCCGATCTACACAGGCGGCGCGCACACGTGCGTACACGCGGTTAACATATGTAAACGCGCGTAATCTGCGCGTCTTCCCGTTCGGGAACGCGTATCATCTCGTTCGTATCGCCCCCGCTGGGGACACGCGATACGCCAAGTATTTCAAGTATTCCGCCTTCATCGCGCCCGGAGATGAATCACTTTCGGCTTGGTCGCGGTCCACGCTCGCCGAACCCGGGCGCCAGCGCGCTCCCGGCCTCGGAAAACCGAACGATGCTCTGTTAAAGTCATCGCGAGCAATCAGTGGTGTGCCATGTTGGTCGCGAAGGTCGCGTTCCCGGCGGCCGTGCTCCTCCTCACGAGCCTCATCGCGTCCGACGCGCGGTACCATTCCCGCGTCTCGCACGACGATCGGTCGTCGGACCGCGCGTGGGAGCAGGAGCAAGATCGGTACTTCGAGCAGTGTCGCTTCGTGAACGCGTGGAAGGAGCATATCGGCTATGTGAGTGTGCTGGCCTTCCTGGACCCGGCCTGGCAGTACAGCTTCCGACAGGCGGTCATGTAAGCTCGCGAAGACCGCGGCGCAGCTGTCGAGAAAAAAAAAGATTCACGAGATTCTTCCATTTTCTTTCCTTTTCCTTTTTTTTTTTTAATTACTTGAATCCACAGGCTGGAACTGCTGAGCTCACGTTTGCGGAAGTCCGGCTTCCCGGACATACGGTTCTTCGCGATAAGCCCGTCCTCCGATTTTTCGATGGAGAACGAGGGAAGCGAGGAAGACTTCGAGATCGAGGCGTGGCGGGAGATCGGAGCGAAGCACGAAATGGACAGCCTCGTGGGCGATAACTTTCTCAAGGGCAACGGATCGGAGATCACCTTTCTGCAGGACGATCCGCGGTCTCGTATGTGGGAGAGGTTCCGCGCGACCAGGGACCAAGTGATCATCATCGATCGGTGAGAGGAAGAGAGAGCTCCAGTAAATACCTAACACATTGCATCAATATTATAATTATTATTTTAATATATTTTATCAATATTATTATTTTCTCCCATTTAACAGTATAAAACAGTATAAATATAACATCACACATATTGTACATAACATTTCTAATGTTATTAAATGTTTTATAAAAATGCGCTTATTTCTTCTCGTAAATATGTTATTTAACATATTATACATAACATACATTATCGAGTAGGAAATTATAATATTATAATATCGACACAATTTAATTGATTATTACAGACTGATCCGGAAGCCGATGATTCTATTAATTGTTATATTTTGTTATATTGTTATATTAATTATTATAATATTTTCTTGGTATACGCGCAATGATCAATTCGTCCTTGCACACATAGCTTTTTTGGGTCTATTTGCGAGAAGAATAATTTCATATAATATTATATATTATATGATATTATAACGCATTCTTGTAGAACACTTAATAACAGTAGAAATACCATTGGAAATAGATGTTAGGCGGTTTCCGCCTAATTTGATTATTGTAAATGAAGACCAACGTCGAAAATCAACTGATATGATTTTAGATGCGGGAAGTTGACGTATCACGTGATAGTCCCATGGAGTATTCTATTCTTTCCTTACGTGAAAGCGGCTATTCTGTCTACATACGAGGAAGACCCATGTGGCGGATGTGATGTGAGTATATTTTTTTATATGTATAACGCTTATTTCTCGCGAGATCCTGATGCCAAAATACAATATTGTAGCTCGCTCGAAAAAAATTTTTCCGTAAACAAAAGATAATATTCATAGGAGACTAATAGAGGAATCGTTTAGGAATTTTGGGGAAAGAATTAAAAAAGAGAAACATTTAACAAAATTTGGAATAATGAATTGAATAAAAAGAAAGATAGGGCATTAAAGAAATTGTGGATAAAAAAAAGAATAAATGATAAATAGAAAAAGAAGGAAAGAAAGAGACAAAGATAGTGAGATAACGAGATAACGAGACTGTGGAAAGTTAGAAATAAGGGAGAAAATTTTTTAAGTTTTAAGTTGATCCAGTAACACCAATTAACAGAAATATTGCATTAATATTATAATTTCCCACTTAATAATGTAAATGTAATATAACACATATTATACATACAGTTACTTTGTTGAGTAGGAAATTATAATATTGCAATGTCACTGTTAGTGTTTATTGAAAAAGAGAGGTAGGATAATAAAGATAGGATATAATAGGGAAGAATGGAAAAATTAGTGAAATATGTGAAGGATGATGTGGCTAAGATTTAATTATTATTATACAATTAATTAATCCGTATTAATTGTAAACCAAATCCCATTTCTTATCTGTAAAATGTTAAATAAATTATGCATATTATAGCTCGCATAACATAGGTGATTATCACCTCGAAATAATTTCAGTCCACCATCTATCAAATGCCAAATCATGAGGAACATATTGTGAAAAAATTAGCAAAAATCCCCGATGAAAAAGAAGCGAGTTCGACGCAGAGTGAAACCGAAGCTAACGTTGATACAATCTGGACCACCGAGAGTCTGGAGAACGCTACTCTTCGCTACGAATCGTCGTCGGAAGAAGACCACGAAACCCTTCTTAGTAGTACCACACCTTCCTTCATCCCTCTCGAAAAAATCACGAACGATACCGATCGTCCAAATATCTCAACCGAATCGCCAACAGAATTCACGACTTGGTACAATAATAATACAACTGAGTCTTCATTCGATAAGAGTCATCCGACTGAGGAAGGTACGTGGGATGAAGAGGACCTGATGAATTCGGAGAACGGTAGTACCATCCCCAGTGGAACCGCCGCGACCTTTGAACCTCAAAGAGATGTGCTTCTTCCGGAGCAAGCGGGATCTCATCCACCGGCGAACAATAATTCGCTCACCTCCGCGAATAATGGGGATCGTACCCTATTGCTGGCCGAACCGATAGCGACTGATGAAACCGAAAACAATTCGACGCCCACAGATGAAGAAACGAGGACGTCGGATCTCGTGGACGAAAATCAAGGTAAGGAGAAACCTGAAAATATCGGACTTTCAGGAAGAGAATTTTGCCTGTCCGGCACAAGGATTCGGTCGTTCAGGAGATAAACGATCTTGTGTTAATTGTCTTAAATATTCTAATAAATCATCATTTGCAGAAAAGTACACGACATTGGAGAATTCTGAGCATTTTGGGGAGGACACGTTTTTACCGTTACGAATAATTATGTACGCACCGCACGTACATAAAAACGGCAGGAAGACAAAGAAGCACGCGCATTTGATTCTAAAGACTGGCGATCCTGGTTTTCACGAGCATCTCGACTTTGGGGTCGACGTCGCGTCATCGACGAATTCGTGGCAGGTATTATTTGACAGCAATCGTGTTTCCGTTAATTTAATTTGCTCCACTGTATTTGAATTGCGCGCGTTTTACTTGAAAACTGCAAAATCACGAAAAAAATGTTCAAATTTGAAAAGTTATATAACGTTCCAAAGTCATAATCTCAAAATTTGAAGAGTATGATAATATTTCAAAAAATTATATATAATTTTTCCAGACATTGTTTTATTTCTTACAGGTCAAGATTATAACTTTCAGGACTTATCTTATTATTAGTTTTAATTTTCGAGATTATGACTTTTCGAGAGAAAACTTTATTATTACTCTTAAATTCTCAATAAGTTGATATTAAAATTTCTTATGAATTTTAAGAGCGCCGATTCCCACGTAGCAAACTCGGAAGAACACGATTGGGTAACGAAAGCAAATGCGGATGAAGAGAACGATAATCAAAAATATACGTTCGACGGAGATGAAAGTCCAGGATTGTACGGCGAAGTGGCAGACTACTGGAAAAGCTACGAAGATAACGATATCACTGATAGAAACGAAACGTTTAACGACACTTATACTAACTCTACGGTAATTTCCAGAATGCAATGCAGGCATTTATTTTATAAATATTATAAATCCATTGTATAAATTTTTGTTCATTATTAGTAATTATTAGTAATTATTATTATTCATACATTTTCAATTGCGCAATTTAGCGCTTCGATATTTTATATTTAATGTTGAAATAAATTTATTTAATTTTTAGATTAGCTATAATGAGGAGCATCATACTAATAGCAGCGATCATGCGAATATCTCAGAATCGGAAGAAAACTACTCGGTTGCGAATATTACAAAAGGTTCAAATATGGAGAGTTCCACCGACCTACAGAACATTGGTTCAAATATTGAGTCTTCTAGGATGAATAATCAAGTCAGTAGGGAAGAAGAGATGCAATACAAGTTAACTGAACATTATGAGAAACTTTTATCTTGGATAGATTATAAATTAAGTAAATAAAACACGTTTTTTTTAATGACATCTTGTTAATGAGAATATATTTTCTCTGTTATTACATTTCCTTATTCAAGTACCAGCAATATTCAAAAATTTCTGCCCAATAACTCGAATAAGTTATTTTCGTTAATTACTAAATATTTGACTGTTGAATAGATGGAATAAATTTTTATTCTTGAACTTCGATATAAATTTAGCTGAACAAAGATATTTAACTTGAATATTTATAATATTTATAGAATAGAAATATATACTATATCAGATTAATTATATTCGATAATAATAGATCGAAGAAATAAATCTTAAGGTTTCTTAAAAAATATTATTTTATTAATGAGAACATATTTTATGTTATTTTTACAGTGTTCATATAACGTCAAAAAATCATCTCCTAGCTTTAAACATATATACATATATACGTATATATTTATGCATATTCGTTCATTAACATAACTTAGTTAGCACATTACATTAGGAAGATTATTTTTAAACATCACAACGACTCTGTTATACAATTCGAAGTATAGCCATAAATAAATGTCAAAAATAAATATGTAAATATATAAGAGATAACAATATATCATTTCTCTCTGTCATTAGTAAATAATTAAAAAATTATATATTTATGAAGAAGTCGATGCTTAAATTCGGCAGATTATTTTACATCACAAGTGAATAATTATTCATTCGGACCATCAATTTTTTCTATTTGTTTGTGTTTGTCATCTAGATCATCAGAATCTAGACTACTGCTACTACTGTTGCTGCTGCTACTGCTGCTGCTTGATGTATTGCTGTCAGAATCCGTATCACTGTCGCTGTCCGTTGAACTGGAACTGCTCGATAATCTGTATTCAATGACTTTATTTGTAGACAGTGATTAAGAAAAATAAAAAAATAAAAAAAGTCGAAAAGTAGGAAATGTGTTTAAATAATCAGTATTATATAATAAAATGGTTCAATTATCATGCACGTTACTTGGTTATTAAAATCACACATTCCCAAGATTTTTATTATCCGGATATCTAAAAATTCGGGTTTTAGGTTCAAATACTATTTGGATCCAAAAATTCTTGATCAATTATTCAATATAGGAATTGTTGTAAGTTTTTAGTCAAGTTTGAGTAACAAATATATAACAAATTTGAAGTGTTTTTGACTTTGAGACAAATAAAATTTTGTTTCTGAAAATCCAAACAGTAGTTACATACAATATATATTTTATACAATATATAATAAATTAAGTTAGGCATTATGTTACATTAAAATACCCAATAAGTTAAAGTACATAGAAACAACGAATAATATAAATGCCTATTAAATAGACGTGTTAAACAGCGACAAGTTAACAATCAAGCTAGATACATGAAAATACTTACAAACACTTAAAAAATTTTTGGTTAACATGGTATACATTCTTTGGCCTTTAAAATAAAATTATACAGAATATATAGAATATTACCATAGGAAGAAAGTAATAAAGCAATGATTTTCTACTCACTTTTCCTGATTACTATTATTTAGAGATATTTTATCAATGCCATCGGTCATTTTGTGAATAGAATTTTCTATAACAAAATTTTCTTCTTGAACAGAATAAGCTGCCATTTCCACTTCTATTAAATATAGTCCCATATTTGCTTTGTTTGGCTGAATCTATAAAATAATAAAAATTTAGATAAAAGGGTAACGCGCGAAAGCAATTATATATATATATACATATATATATACACACACATATATATATATATACACATATATATACACACACACACACACACACACACACACACACACACACACACACACA
>VBVR01004856.1:0-13470 GCA_011638315.1 Tetramorium parvispinum | reverse complement strand
CCACGGGGGGTGGGCGGGCAGGAGCCGCGGGCCACGACACGACGAGGCGTCGCGACGTCAGTAGAGCGCCGCGCTATCGACCACCGCCACGAGACACCGTCGTCGTCGTCGTCGTCGCCGCCGTCGTCGTCGTCGTCGTCGTCGTCGTCGTCGCCGTCATTCACGTTCTTGTCATCATTGTCGTCATTGTCATCATTGTCTTCCATCGGTGACTTCCTCCGATACTTCCGGTAGTTTCTCCACGAGACGCGGCGGTTTATTTTATCGGCAATTCGCGGCGCGAAAAGAGCGATCGCGCGTAAACGGTGTCCCAAACGAAGAAGAAAAAGAAGAAGAGGCGGAGGAAAAGGAAGAAGAAGAAAAAGACAAGGAGAAAGTTACCCTGAATGCGTGAATCTCGAGCAGACTGTGAGGGGAAATTGTGAGAGATCGTGAGGTCGGTTCAGTTTTTGGTGACGATCGTGACACCGGACGCCACGAGGATCGTAGGACGGCGCGGCGCACGCACGCGTGTAATCCGCACGCGTGACCGTTGCGAGGTAGCCGCGTCAAGATCGTGCGACGAGGACGTTGCGTGCGTGCGTGGATGCATACCCGAAGCTTCGTCGTCTGAGTACTACGAGCCACCCCGTGTGAGACCCAATGATTGTCCATCCAGGGACCACGGGACACACATGTTCGTTATAAGGTCAGTGCACGAGCCGCCGCTGCCTGTCTCTCGCTGTGTAACGCGCTTCTTTTTTTTTTCCCGCGAAGAAGTCTCGCAAGACTCGAAAGTCCGAGATCCTGGCGAAGTTTTTGATTCACGCGAAGGATCTACGAGTCGTTTGAGCTTCGGAACTCAGCGGTCAATGGAGAGATTTACGTAAATGGGAACGCACGAGATTTCATCCTCGCGCGGAGTAATGACGTTGGTAGCATCCGAGAAAAAGTCAGACGCGAGATATTTGCGAGAGAATTCTTTCATGGCCAGAAGAGGGGAAATAACGCGGAAATTCACCGGTTCTCCTCGTGCGTGGTGATATCTTGGCGAATTTATCGCAGCTTTCGCGAATACGGATTTATTTTAGCTGACCTTTAGAATTTCCGAATAAGTGCGTTAAGGCGAACGGATATGTCGATAATCAGACGCGTCTCACAGACCGCCCCCGCGACACCGCTTCGTATTCTCGCATTTGCGAGGAGGAAGCCGCGGAACCAATGTCGCGCGCGCAGATTTATCGTCTCCGGTTTCGTTCCGCTACATTCTCGCGGTGGAGCGTTCTTGAAATCGCGACGATGAAATCCATTCTAATCGGGACGCAAACGCAACCGTCTCCCCTCGCTCCATTTCGAACCGGCGACTGCTGAGGGGACGAGACGAGAGCGAGAATTTGCTCATGGCTAGACGACACGACCACTTCACCCAAGGCTAGATTAAAGGGATAGATCCGTTTCTTTCTTTTTCAGCTGCTTCGTCCTCGCGCGCGTCGCGCATTTTCCTTCCGAATTTTGGCAATCTCTTTACTTTCCGCGCAATCAGCTAGTTGTTAATGGTTCGCGCGGAATGCACGACATTTACGACGCGGAAATATTGCTTGACTTCTTGTTTAACTCAAGTTGCATAGGAAAATTGAATGAATGCATTAACGCAATTGGGCATATTGTTCAAGCGCCGAAAATATAGGAAATAAGATTGAGGCAAGTCGTACAGGGGCATCGATTGAAAAGTGAATGTAATAAAGGAACTATAAATAGCACATCTTTTATCTATATATTATTTACTTTGTTTAATTTTATTATTTTGCAATTGCTACATGTTTGATATAATGTGATATTACCGATATAGTGACTTTGGAATAAGGAGAGTTCTGATTTTTTAAATGTTGTAATTTTCCATTTCATAAAAGTGATGTAATGATTATAGATTGTTTTTCAAGTACACTATGGAATATCATCTTCATATCTTCTATTTAGCTTGAATTGTTTCAGTTTACATGCATTTATTGCAATTCCCGAGATTGCTCATTAGTATTTTGCGGTCTGTTATTCACATAATATATTACTCATTTATCTACTTATATGCATATATATATATATATATATATATAAAATCAGCAATTTTATTACAAAATACATATCGTACCAATTAAGTTATTTGTTCTACGCTTGATGCAAATGGAACATGTATGACTTTTAAAGTGTGCACCAAACTCTAATAAGCGATGTATGGCATATTTGCGCGTATTGTTCCGCGTATTGTGCCGTTGATGAGTTTTGTCCAGAACTGCCGGAAGAACCAACGAACCCTCGCGATCCACGTTTGTACGCGCAGTGATGGCCCTTACGCCTCGCGAAGCCTCGTCAAAAGCGAAACCCTCCGCGATATTTCCGAGTCAACGACGTTCTGTCGCTTGCCCTTCATCTGGCTGTGCCCCCCGGCTGTACAAAAGCCCGCGCTAGACTCGACGTCGAGGGGACGATTTCCAAAGGAATTCGCGATTAACGCGTCATCGCCCCATTGCGCATCAATCTGTTTCCGTTTGTCGACCCGCGGACGACGCTCGCATTCAGTGGTAGTGGAAACAAACATCCGTGCCCCACGGGTTGTCTGCGATTTCCTCCGGTCGTGCGTCTTCCCGAGAAAATGGCGCCGGATCGATCGGACTTATCGCGATCCCTCCAGGAACTGGGTATGATGCAACATTATGTTTTTTTGAAGACCTTTCTTAATGCTGACTCACTACTTGCATCGTAGAGTATAAAGAATCTCATGGCACTGCTATAGTTTTCACACAAGATTACGTTTTACGATATTATGAAACTAATTCAATTTTGTTTTCTCTCTTTATATACGCGAATTAGTATAAATTACCGCAAGTGATGCAATTACTTTTATCAAGATTGCTTCTGTTTCGATATCGATTCTGTAGCATTTTAAGCTTTTTAATTGCTTACAAGCTAATCAAACGCAAGTGACAGTTTCAAAGACCTAAAATTAAAATGAATAAATAATTTTTTCGTGAAATTATTTCTTAAGATTTTTAATTTAATGAAAATATACGAAACACAGACCGAAATAAAAAACGTTTTTTCATTTTTCTTTCGCAAATTATGAATCTGTAGATTCATTGTCCACCGTCTTATTCTGGTGTTAATAATATTAGAAACAGATATATTTACTCCGATTGGTGTAATTTAAATTAAAAGGATGCCGAACCTGCCAAACTTGAAAGGGTGCCAGTGCTTACGGTCTCTGGGTTAGCGAACTGGGATATATACCTTGGCCCTCGCGTATATTATAGGGTCGAACTAGTTTAGCGGGTTGGATGCGGCCGAAAATGTGCGAGGGGGGGAGGTGAATCTTTCACCGCGTTGAATTTCAAATCCACGTATCCCACGGGAGGAATTGGCGCCGCTCCAATCGCGATTCGATGCTTACCTGCTCGTGCTCCTCATGTTTCCTTTGTCTAATCTTTTTTCTCGGTTTGCAGTTTTACCGTGACTAAGCGATGCACAAAAGCGGGTCATGAAACTCTATCGATCGTACCAAAAAAGTTATACGAACTTGTTGTGAATTTTGAATATTATTATCTGATTAGGAATATTTCTCGATTTTTAAGTTCTGAGTCAGGAAGTAATATTGAAAATTGGAAAACTAAAAGAAAATCGAAAGATAGAATCGGAAGTTGGAAGTGATTTCATAATCAACTTATTTAAAAGAATAATTCTCAGTCGCTGTTTTCAATTCCAATTTATAAATTTACAAATTTGCGAATTACAAGTCGTTTTTCTTCCGTCTTTGGACAAGTCTCAGCGGTGAGATTTCGAAAGTGTTGGGAGCCTTGACTCAGTCACCCTGAAGTCTCAAGAGTCACCGAGTCCGTGCCTCCGCATACGATGCACGGCTTATCACGGCGCGCAGCAGAATAACGCGCGGCTCTCGAACGTGTCACATCCTTGCGAGTGCCGAGAGACAGGTTGCATTGTCGCGGCTATTGTCGTCCACGGGTATGGGCCTTGCCTTCACCTACCGCCGTAAATACTCGGTGATCGCCGCGTACGAGGCGTAGCTTGCCGAAATGTTGGCCGTCGCCGTTGCGGCACCCCAGTCGACAAGCTGCATTTTTTTACGGAGATTGACGTTTACGGGACGTGGCCGTACGTTATTTATTCGCAGGCGCGAGCGGCGAGAGGGTGATCGCGTGTGTGTGCGTGGCTCCTCTCAAGGCGGCGAATTTGACCCTAGTTTAGCGAGGTTTTATGCTCGCGCTGAGAATAATTTGCATAACGGCCGGTGCGCGCGGCTCGCGGGAAACGATCGCGGATGAATTTACGCATTTCCTTACGATCCGCGTGCCCGCGGGTGTTAATAGCGCGAAATGTTTTCGTACTGGCTCGCGCGTCCGGGCCTCAATTAAAGATCTCGGACGGACGGCATCGCGAACGGCAGCGCGCGGAATTTACTTCGGCGTAAATAAGCGCGTGCTGTTTCGGGCCGTAAAAACTTAGTTGGTGCCTTGTTTTCCACAGGTATTTTATCGGCAATAATATAACAAAATAGTAATAGAGAGAGAGAGAGAGAGAGAGAGAGAGAGAGAGCTGTGCGGCTCTCATTTCCCGTTACGGTGACTGCCGTCACCGAGGAACCTATTGCTCCTACGCTTCTCTGTCGCATGCGAATCTCCCTTATTGATTTTTACAACGCGTGGCCACGTCATAAAAATCGACAAGGAATGTAAAGTAACGTGACGTTCGCGCCGTGCGTGCGAGTGCCGTGCCTGAAGACGCAGCCCGCGTCACTCTGACGATAGTAAATTCACCGAATTTAAAACTCGTCAGAATCGCGATCCACGAGATAAATACGAAAGTATTTCAATCTGCAAATCCCTAAATTCGATTACCTGCAATTTTTGTAGGTGTAAGATCTTTCAAGAAAGAAAAAGAAAGAAAGAGAGAGAGAGAGAGAGAGAAAGAATTTGTGTAGAATTTATTATATGCCGCAACAGAAATAAATTATTTTGTTGTTGGAAATGAATAATTGATATGATATACTTTAACTGACTTGATTGTATAAAAAAAGCCCGAAATGCTTATAAATCTTTCTTATCGCCAAATAAAAAATTTTATAGGACTCAACAGCTTTTTATCTGTTGACTTTCAATTTGTAACTAATAATTAATAATTGACAGATTGTCATAAATAGTGAATTAACAGCTTAATATTTATACAAATAATAAATGACCAATAAGGTTCAACGTATCGGTCAGATTCGGTATACTAGATGGCTTATTGATCGCGGCAATCGATGATATCGCGTGAGTTTACTCCAGTTAGAAAATTCCCCTGTATATATCACTTGCCGTCGCAGTGAATGGTGCCTCACTGCTGTTGTGCCGCGTGCAAAACTTTGCGAAAAATTCGCACCGAAATTGACAAACGTTATCGTACTCGCGCACGTAATTCGTAGTGCGCGGACCGTCGCCGAATTGCGCAACTGCCATTACCATTTTCGTTCCGAAACTTACGACATTTCACGATTTATATATCGGCCTTCTCGCGCCGGTATCTGTTTACATTGGCGTTGTGGCAGCGCGCTGTAAATCAGATTCCGACGACTCGTAGCCCGGCATTGTTCGGCTGCGTCGTTCCGAGATACACCGGTAGGAGAGTGTCGCAGGTGCCGTTATACGAGAGACGCATTCGCATTTTCTTGGGTAGATATTCTTCTTTGCACTCTCTTGCTCCTTTCCCCTCGCTCCCTTCCACCCCTCCAATAAAGTCGGTTTATTGCCGCTCATTGAGATGGCCATCGTCTTCCGATTGTTGATCCGAGTTCATCGGAGCTCGTAAAACGATCTTCGTCCTCTTTTCTTGTTTGAACGCTGCTCCATCGCAAAATTGTGCTTCGATAGTGGTCACTTCTTTCTAAATATTATGTATGATGTTGGTTTGTGATGGATAGTAAAATCATAAAATAAAAAATGAAACACGTGCCACTAATACATTTGAATAATATGTTTCATGCGTGAACAATGAATTACAAAAATACGCCACAAGTTTTAAAGAAACATATTTAATTATTAATTTATACTTTATAGTATATCTACATATATCAATTTTATAATCACATTTTCGAAACAAGTATTGTGAAGAATATTTTTCAGGGAAATTAAATAAAACATATAAATGTCATTATCCTCGTGCATGTTAAAATTATTTATTATTCAATTCGCTTTTCTTAATGTAATGCTTTCGCGTGTGATCTAAAGATAAGCCCTGCATTAATATGTGATATTGCAGCGACTTGCTACCGAGCAATCCCTGCTAATGGCCGTCGCGCAGTAAACACGCGGGGTGAGAAAGATGCTTAAAACCGTGCTCGGAGTCGACGGAGTGAAAATCGGCGGATTTACGGGCGCACGTCAAGGCACATTTTAGTACCAACGAGAAAATATTTTCTTTTGAAATATAAATACCGATGCGCGATAAAATCCTACATACTGATGTATTTAACTATGAAAATCACCTCGAGATTCTTCTCTCACTCTTCGGGATTAATCTTCCGCGTGACGTCTGACAGCGTTATTTCGTAAAGCGCACATGCAGTAGATAAAATATTTCAACTTGTATTGAGATGTATTTTTTTTTAATTTATCGCCATTCTCTTCTCTCTTCAACTCGTTTGATTTTCAATGACATGCATTATGAAAAATAACTGATGAAACTTCTCGGAAAGGCTGCGTTTCCGAGCAGATTATAGGCAGTTTTACGCGAGTTAGCAGGTAGAGCGGCCCAAGGATCGTAGTTTAAAGGGGAATGGAATGGGGAAAAGGGATTCAGCGGCGGCGGCAGTATGGCGTTAGAAAGTTCGGTCGATGTTTGCTCTAACGCCTTGGCGACTGGTCTGCGGTTATCCAAACGGACGGAAACCCACTCACGAGAGCACCTGTGGAGCCTGTGGCTCTGCTGCTTTTGTTCTTCCAGCCGTTCTCTCCTCCTCGCTCCTTCTCATGCACACCGTCGCCGGTGGCCTCCGCTGTTCTACCTACCTGTTGTGTTACTTACGCCTCGCTGGCCGATCACACTTCTCTGGACGCGGGCGGGGGTCGCTTTAAAGGGATTAGCACAATTTTCGACCGCGACGTCGGACGACCTGAAGTCCCCGTTGACTCGAAAATTACGCGTCATGGAGGCGAGAAAATTACAGGTCCGCCTACATTTCCCGCGATCCTCGGAATGTCATATTACAGTGTTGAGATTACAGAGTAGCGTTGCATCGATTTAATTTTTTATTTTAATTCCATCTGTGATTTCTAAAAGTCTTTCTAGAGAAATATATTCTAAAAAATTGATCGTTGTGTATCTCAGAAATAATTCCGCGCATTATATTTAACGTTATTGCATTATGTGTGTTTAAACATTATTATCTCTTTATCAAGTATAATATATCAAGTACATATAACTAATTTCAAATGTATATAAATGGTACTGCTTATGGATATTTATTTGATATTTCTTTTGGAGAATAGAATAAGAAATGGTTTCAAGTATTTATGTAATGTTTTATACATGTAGATGTCGTGTCGTTTTCTATGTAATACGAGATTCAGAGTTGAAATAAATAAATCTCACGTTCAGAATTAAAACAAATCGTGATTCTTAATAGACGAGAAACGACAAGACGTGCGCTATATCTTATTTTGTGTCAACTCATATGTTATTCTATCTGCCCGCGATAATTCTTAGCTAATTAAAGATTTTTTCTTAGATACAAATATCTTATTATACATGTTCGAATCTTATACAAATTTTAAAAATCATTTTCGATATATTATGACAGTTTTATAGCTAAAAGTAGATTTAAACAACAAAAAAAAAAACAATTCGTTACGAAATAACAAAACGTTTTACGTTTTCTAAACTATTTGTGTTTTAATACCAATATTGTTTCTTTACATTCTTTTATGTTTTTTTGCAATTGTTTGTTCCAAAAATGTATGTTCATTTATATACCCTAAAATGAGCATGTAAAAAATAAGTAGGTAATGTGTTCATCAACTCTCTTTAACAACGTCGCTCGTTACGCGGTACTTTTGTCATTATTCACAGTGGGAGCTTCATTCGAGGTTGGAAACCTCCAATATTCCGGATACGAGAAACTTGGTCAAGATTCCTGTGCAAAGTGGGTCGAGCCAAGCCGAGTCGAGTGGAGTAGAATATCGGACAATTCACGTTAATTGAGGGACATACCCACGGGACGTTGAAACGATGGCGGTTGGGGATATCGATACGAAATATCGCGCTGATACGACTTTTGATTTTGACCTCTCAAACTCGCTGCGCGCGACGCGGTGATAAATTTGTCTCTCGGGAAAACAACTGGTAGCAACTTGGCTACATGAGAGTGGCCAGCATTTCCTTTCTGTCCCGCTCTCCCGCCTATCGCCGTCCGCCGACGCTGCGTTCTCATCCCTCATCCCCCGGTATTCTCCGGTTCTCGGTCGCCGTGGACCTGGGGACTTGGTAAATGCATCCATGCACACGTATTTTATGGCCGGCTCTTTCGGTCCTTCTCGTTCCGCCGGTACTGCGCGCGCCGTCGGAGACGCGCGACGGGGATATTTTCGTAGGATGGATTCTTTTTGAAAATACTTAAAACTTGGACGATTTGTCGTCCGTGCCTGAGTCGAACTCGATAAAGCGCTGGTATCCAACGCGTTGCATCCAACCGGATCGGGAAAGGAAAAGGCGGCGTGCGCCCCGGTGGAGGGAGTGCAATCGATGCAGGAAGATGCGCAAGAATCGTAGATGAGGAAAAAGTCACGCGAAGGGAGGAAGGGAAAAGGGAAAGGTTTTGCAGCGAAGGAAAAAGATTGCGTTCGAAGAACGAAAATAGAAGAAGCGGGAGAGCTAAGCGAATAAAAGGTGGGGATAGTGACGGCGGAGAACTTAATCACATAAAATCCTTAAAGTTCGCCTCGATACGACGCGATGCACTTTGATCGCGGAATTTATGTCCGTGGTGCAATGTACCCACCATTAAATCCCGTGCTCGTCGGTGCGTGCCGCGGAAAAATTCATCGCGGAGACTCGCGGGCGGATTCACTTCCATCATTGATCGGCGCGGTAGTTCGGGAAGGAGAGAGTGCTTTTTTCCTTTCTCCCCGCATCGTAAGAAAATATTATTCTTCCGAGAAAAAGTCGGCGCTCGCCAACGACGGATTTCGAACTCTCCGCTCTTCTCTTTCAGTCTTTGAGAAGCTCGCTGTCGAGAAGAGTTCACTAAACTCATTGTCGGCGGGACTTTTCTTTGCAATTAAAACTTCGATCCAAATATATCGTTACGATGGATCCACATTCTTATCAAATATAATTTATTTTATTATTTAATTTAATTTAATTTAATTAATATAATATATGACTTAAAAATATATAGAATTTTCCGACATCTTTTTTAATAGAATAGTCCAAAAAGAACAATGATTTTTCATGCGTAACGATATAATATGATTGCGATCGCAGATAAGATTGCTATCAAAAGAAAGCTTCTAAGAAGAAGATAGCATTCTGCAAGCGAAATGTCAGTACGTGTTGGAGAATCAGAATGTCCTCTTATAAGAGCACATCGACGCCTAGATACAGATAGATCGCACAGAAAAGAGTGTTAGTTCGAGGATCTTTATGGTCCGCTGTTAAGTCAGCAAAGACAATGAAAACATCTCGGTAAATCAGGAGAGACGACCGGTAAGCAGATTAGTAGAGCTTACAAGGCATTACCACGGAGTGAGACGGAAAGAGGCAAGCCGCAGTCATCTCAGCTCGGGAGCCGGCTGATCTTTCTCCGTTTCTCTTTTTTCCTTTTTTTTTTCTCTCTCTCTCTCTCTCCCTCTCTCTTTCACCGCGAGTTTCTCTCGTCTCTCTTCTTTCCTCTCTTACTCTTTCTCACTTTCTGCGTCTCGTTTTCTCTCGCTTTCTATTTCCTCGTTCTACGCGGACTCTCTCCTCAACGGCTTTACACTCGACAATCGGCTCTCTCTCTCTCTTTCTCTCTTTCTCTCTCTCTCTCTCTCTCTTTCTCCTGGGAGCTGTTGGCGCGGACTTAACCACCCGTGAAGCGGTACAATATATCTTGGAGATAATTTGCTTGTTAGGGTCATACGCCTTTACATTAATCCATCTGCTCGCGGTCTGTCTCGTAACCACCTCTTTGCACACGGAAATGACAGGTTCTTTTGTGGCATCGCGCTTCGAAATAATTGCCATCGTCTCAATTTCCCGCGATTAATATGTATTATCTTCGCATTGGCGTTTAGCGGGCAGAAATCGCGTTCTTCGCGTATCGGTTTCTCGAAGATTCCAAGTCCGGTATCTTCACGTGCTTATCTGGCGACCTAACTTTTGGAAGTAAACGAGTAATATCTAATATACGTTGTTATGTACATAAGATTGTTTCGGCTGATAGATGAGGTTTCTTTGAAGCAACCGCGCGAGAGCGTGTTGCAATACCTAATGCAGTTATAATGTAATAGATTCAATTGCGTCAATCGTCTTGTTTGATGAAACCTTGCTTAGATTACAATGTAGAAAAGTACATTTATTTTAGTCTATTTAAGTAAAATTGTTTGGAACGAAAAAAAGGTCGATATTTTATATCATGTCGATGCAATGAGAAAAATATAAAGTTATCGCGCAGGATTACAATGTATGTCTCTCGCGCGTCTTGATTACGGCTACGTCATCGAGACAAAGATGTCCTTCGACGCACGTAGGTAACTGGAAACGGTGTACGAGGCACTTGTCGTCATGTCGATGCCCGTGATACCACCGGTTGCCTGTCACTCGGCCTCGATTGATCGATTCTCGCTTCTTCACTCGGACCCACCCTCTCTCCACGGTATCTCTCTTTCTGTCCTTTGCCCAGTCACATGTCGCACGTATGCTTTCTCCTCGTCCTCGACGCCCTTGTTCCCTTTATCGTCGCTTCGCTTACACGCGTACGCTTCTCGCACCCGACGTAGCCTCACTAATTTGATATACGAACGGCGGAGACCGGCTAAAAGACCTATCTGATGAATCGATACTCCCAAAACCGATCCAGCGGGATCGCGCTCTGTTCACTGTAACAACTTGTAAGGAACTATATTCACTGGCTCTCTTTCGGCCTTACATTTAAACAGCTACAAATTAATGATACTACGCTTGTCTCTTGATTTTTACATGGCTCCTTCTCATAATATTTTATCGTTGTACTCGTTTATATTGAGCAGTATATTTAAAAAGTTTATGTGAGAAGATTAATATGATAAATCACTGGTGAAAGATTTAAAAAATACTAGATTTTATTGATAGATAACATTATAGTTAAATCAAATTTCACGAGCTATAAAATCATTTAACCGCGATCAGCTGTGACGTACGCAATGATATCGCTTGGGAAATGATGTTAAGCCTATCGTAGAGGAATTTCGTCAAGTACTGCACTGATCGCAGTCTCGCGAGGTTTATTTCGAGTTTATTTCAATCAAACAGCATGTTAAGTCCAAATTATCGCATCGTAAAATTCCGTTAGTCAGATATGATGTGATGTACAGGATGACGTTGATTCCATAATGATCCTAAGCCAGTGTCCTACGATAAATGCCTCGCTTCGTCTTCTTCCCTTGAGATATCGCCAACGAGATTGTGGCGGTGCACCTGTGCGTAATACCGTCGATCGGTGTTGCGCTTACGGTAGCGTAGGTGCGACAACGCGCGGGGATTATCAGGCATTACGGTGCGTTAGCGGCATGACAGAGCCGTAAACTCACGGCGAAGAGAGAGAGAGAGCCGCTTTATGGTGGCCCGTGGGGCAGCGAACGCCGAGATAATCCCTACAATCATGCCGGACGTCACGACACGCTGATGCATTAAAACGTTGTTAAATCCGGCGAAGTTCCGTGGTAGTTGCGCGCGCGATCGCGGGTCGCCAGGAGAGGACAGGTAGTCTATTAATTTGTCATAAACGTAACGTAGGTGCGTGCTACCTGCCGATAACTGGGTAGATTTATGGACCCACCTCTTCGCAACTCGCCTTCCCGTATTATCGGTAAGTGCCTGTCGTTAAAACGGAGGCTGACAGCCATTGACGTGTCGCTATGATTTAAGATATTCTATTCAGTTGTGTTTATATCGCGCCTGTCGCCGTGATCAGTTTCAAATATTAAAATTATACCGGCTAAAAATTATGTCACTTTAAATGGGAAATCAATGGCAAAAAGAATTCGATTTAAAAAAAAAATTACACAGTACATACTCCCAAACATACAAATCCCAAATTATAGTGCTGAAAAGAGAGAAAATGATAGCAGATAGTATATTAAGAGAACATATTGTATGATATTTTTTTCTAAAGCTTTCAAATTTTTAAATGTACACAGAAAAAAACATTAATTTCAAATCAACAATATTATTCTCATATATACGCAAAAATATAAAATCTTCTTTAAAGATTTTGATAATTTTAAACAGACAATAAGTTGCTCACATAAAGAAATTTTGTTTCTGTTTAAGATTATCAAAATCTTAAAAGAAGATTTTATATTTTTGCATATACCTCTATATGAGAATAATATTGTTGATTTGAAATTAATGTTTTTTCTGTGTAATCTCGATATGTGAGATAAAGCATTCTGCAAGCTGTGTACCAGAAACCATTCGTGGAAAGTCGCTGCGCAATGGTATACGGCATATTGACGTTCAGGGCGTTAAATAATAAAATCATTTGGATAAGTGCTGATGAGCGCTCTCTTCGATAAAATGTTTAGGATAAAGTTCTCATGTGTGTCTTGCGAAGAGTGTCGAGGTCGGTCAATCGAACGAGCGTGAACCAAACAGGCTGCCACCAGCCTTGCCGGGGCAGCTTCTATAATCTGATTGAAGTCGCTCGATGGTTAATGAGCAACGTCCCCCCGCATTCCGTTCTCACCTTTCCAGGCCCTTTACGCGTGCCATTAAACGTACACGCGTTTCGAAAGTTTCCGTACGAGGCCCGCCTTTCGTGTTTTTCCTTTTACTGACGTCACGTGTGTAGATCGGTGTCGTGGATACATTGCGATACATGCGTGTACAAACAAAATATCCGTTATGCAAATTAAGACACTTAGGTTGTAAACGTCAACAGCACCAGTGATTGCGGGCGTTCAATATTTCTACGTGAGGGATAAAAATCAATGTCGCGTACGTTAAGTTTTACTGACTTGTAATTAGATACAAAAGATTTGTGGTGCAAGATATACGCTTTTAATCCCATTATATATTTACACAAAGATTAGTAAGTAATTCTAAAATTTTTTAATAATAAATAATTACTACTCTCTAAATTTCTTTATAGAGCGGCAATTCACTCAAATACTTGATTGATCGAATCCACTTGAATTTGACTGACTTTACACTCATATGGTGTGAATTCTTCTATCTATTTTTGTTGTGCGGTGTAAAATTCTTTGATTC
>VBVR01004855.1:0-13480 GCA_011638315.1 Tetramorium parvispinum | reverse complement strand
AAAAACGGGTTTTAAACGTTGAAAAAACGTTTTTTTAATGAATAAAAAAGGATCTATCCCATTGATTAAACGTTTTTTGCAATGAAAAAAACGTTTAAAAAATGTTAAAAAAACATTTCTTTGCTGATTGGGTATAAAAGTTCAAATGTATATATATATTTATTTTAATAATAAAATTCGCGGAACATCACAAATTATATACACGTATAGCATATACACATGTATGAACAATATACAAGAATTAGTGATTTATCGACTGTGTTGGAAAATGCCTACGTAGTTCTACATCCACGTTTGGCGCGGATGCTAGGCCAAATATCGGTCCCATGAAAAAGGTCGGGATGGGCGCTCTCAGATTTCTCTCTGATATCGGTAATGATCAACAATCATAATACGTGAATATATAGATGCGAGCTAGTCTGCAAGTAGATCCACAATGGCGCAACTTTGCGAAGCAACCAGGTTTAACAAAGTATCAATGCCTTGGAAAGATGGCGCTTCCACTACTTCCGTAATTCCGTATCAGCTGATGACATATCCCATGAATGTCCAAAGGGCAATCGCGAATATACGATTCCGACCGAATTCCGACCATTCCGATTTCTTCTGTGTTCATGAACGGTGCACCCGGCAGGACACGACTTCTTCGACAAATTTTTTTTTTAATTATTTTATTTTGTTCATGTCCGGTGATTCTTGCTAATTATTTTGTACGAAAATATACGTGATTAATATAACTCAATTAATATTGACGTGATCAACAAGTTCAGTCAATTTAATCGAAATGAGCAGCCAAAAGACTGTACCAAACGGAGTAAAGTTCCTTATTGGTGGAACTTCTGGGTTTGTGTTCTTATTTTTACGTTCATTTTAGACAAGTGACATCTGTGAATAAATAGTCATGAAACAACAATCTTAGAAAATAAGTGTATGTACAGCATTGTCTAATAATTATGAGAGGATTTCCTAATCGCTAAAAGCTCAAGTTCGAAGGTCAAGATTATCTGTTATCAGAATTATTTCTTGTAAATTACATAATTGACCCTACTCTTAGTAACTGAAAATAACTGAAAGCAGAAGGAAAAATAAATCTTAATTTTTCAAGATGATGCAATATGTATATATATCTTATTGACAAACTATAAATAGAGTTGTAACCCTGGACAAGCTGATATAGCTCCTCCTATACCAATAGCGCCGTAAAAAATTTAATTTTTTAATTTTTTATAATTTTCAAATACAGTTTAAATATTTTAATAAATTGATTGACTTATTTATTTTCTTATTTAATTCCTAAAAACTGAAAAATGTTAATGTAGTTTAACCTTGTTGCTTAAACTTGCACAGTAATGAAATTTTTTCAAAATATAGATAAAAACTTTATTTCATGCCTTTCGGCTTTGAAAGGGTTTTATCAAAATATATTTAAACTCCAATTGCTAATTTTCTTTAAATATTATATATTCTGAAATTTAATTGTATATCAGAGAGATTGTTTGAAATTTTTTTTCGATAAAGATTATTTGATAAATTTGAAGTTTGTATTGGTTCTCAGGAGATAGTTGATAAAATATTTAATATGTTTATTATTGTAGTATGGCAGCAACATGTTTTGTACAGCCATTGGATTTAATAAAGAATCGCATGCAGTTAAGCGGTACAAAAACATCGACGATAACTGTTACATCGGCCATTCTGAAGAATGAAGGGGTTTTAGCATTATATTCAGGTTTATCCGCTGGTTTAATGCGACAAGCTACATACACCACTACTAGACTTGGTATATATACTTGGCTTATGGAACTTTCTTCGTAAGTTAATTTTATCTATAGAATCCAAATTCTACAGTTAAGAAGCAGTTAAAGTGAATTCATTGTTAAGAATACATGTGTCTTATTTAGAAAAGATGCGCAGCCAAGTTTTATTGTAAAAGCACTACTTGGTATGACTGCTGGGTGTGTTGGAGCATTTGTCGGTACACCAGCAGAAGTGGCTTTAATTAGGATGACAGCGGATGGCAGACTACCTATTGGTAAATTTTTACGTTTTTTCACGTGATAGGATTATTATTTTAATGTACATTATTCGTTTAGTATACATATTCACATATATATTTTAGAATTTTAACAGTTAAAATGTTTTAAATGCAGCTGATAGACGCAATTACAAGAACGTATTCGATGCGTTATTCCGTATAATTAGAGAGGAAGGTCTCTTCACGTTATGGCGTGGTGCCATTCCTACTATGGGGCGAGCTATGGTTGTAAATGCAGCACAGTTGGCATCGTATTCTCAGGCGAAACAAGCATTACTAGACACAGGTTTGTCAGAAAGATTATAGCATTATTAGATTATGAAAGTTATATAACTGTTACCATTTACATTTCTTGTATTGTATTTTTTTATATAGGATATTTTGAGGAAAATATTTTGTTACACTTTGCAAGCTCTATGATTTCCGGTTTAGTCACCACTGCTGCCTCCATGCCTGTAGATATAGCTAAAACAAGGTATTGTACGATATATAAGTTTAAGATTTCATTAGAAATTTAATTAACATTGTTAATATAAGATTCAAATTTATGTAACGATTCCTCCTTTCAGAATTCAAAACATGAAAACAATAAACGGCAAACCAGAGTTTACAGGTGCAATTGATGTCTTAACTAAGGTTATAAGAAATGAAGGATTGTTTGCATTATGGAAAGGATTCTTCCCATACTATGCACGCCTAGGGCCTCATACAGTTCTGACCTTTATTTTCCTCGAACAAATGACCAGTTATTATAAAACATACTTGGCATAGTTATAATTATGTGCGCTTGCAGAAAGTTGTTATTAATGTTTAAGGATTCAGCCAGAATCTTTATTTTCTCTTTGCTTTATCATGTATCTTCAGAAATATTATTTTTATAATAATCTGATTTTGTAGCATATATTTACTGTCAGACGTTACGCACACAATTGCAATATCATTTTATATAAACGTATAAAAAACGTATAAAAAAAATTTATCTTATAATAAAGATTGTAGCAATTTTTGTGAAATTGGTCACATATCGAAGTGTTTAATTTCTGAAAAATATAGCCGTCTTTTAATTGAAGAATGATACAAAGATAAATGTCCATTTCAATGTACAGTATAGTTTATGCATTTTAAGTTTTCTGCCATACAATTTAATATGTGTGCATAATTAAGATATTTCGCTATTATTTCGTAGAGAAAGGAAGGCCATATATATTCTATGAATATGTACGAATGTAGAGCTCGTCTGGTACGAACTTTAGTCTTGTATGGACATGCTATTTTAATTCATCCTTTTAGTCATTGTTATTTCCAATGTGATTTTGTATAAAATTTTGTTCTATAAGTATACATCTTGTTTTTAGATACTATAGCTTGTGTAATGAAATACTGCTATTGTTACTAGGTACGAAAGTTGAATAGGTGTATTAAAATAATGTGTTAAAATGTATCGAAGTATTAATACAAAAAAATGTATCAATAATATTGTACATTATTGAAGTAACAAAAATTTAGTAATTAAAAAAAAACTGTATTTTGAATGTAAGTCGTCTACTACATTCTATTTCCACATAAAAATATAATAGAAGTATTTTATACAGACACAAAGAAGATATTTTATCAACAAATCTTTGAAAATTAAAAATAAGACAGTTAATAATACGAACATTAACTGTTAGTATACAATTAATTAAAGACTGACTAATAATACTTTACTATTAATAGTACAGTAATAATAAGACAACTATAAAATTACGTTTCTTACATAATTATATATTTCTTAATTGGCGCGCGAAGTATGTTTCCGGTAATTACTCCACAATCGAAACGTCTATAAATACAAAGCGGAAACTTTGATTTCGCCTTGGAATTTATTTCTCGATTACGTTGTAAATTTTTTCGCAACGAAAATTACTGGCAAAGTAACGAGGTCACATGCAACAAGTGTCACATGCAACCGAAGATGGAGCTCAGGGACGTTTCGGTTAAACTTAATTCGCACAGAACGGTGCGAGTGTAATGGATATGTCAAATATTGATTCTATACATTGAAAAGCGTTAGGTATAACAATCTCTCGGCGTAAGAGCAGCGTGAGGCAGATGACGGAAGAAAAAGATGTTCCTTGGGCGCGCGAACATTTTTGGCGGCAAAAAATAGACTCGATCATTATGTCGCACAAATATCAAGAAATGCAACTCACTGATTACCGTTGTGTAAGTCACGAATTGACATTCAACGTGATATGATTGCGATAAATCGAATACTAATAAATGAATTCAATTTAACTCTCAAGGTGGATTTATGTGATGTAATTTCCTATTTTTGAGGTTATAAATGCTGTGTTGATGTTAATAATTAAATGTCTATATCAATCAATAATTATAACTAAACATATGTAATTAAACGTAAATTATTATACATTAACCTCATGCGGCAAGAAAGAAGAAAAAATGTAACGTTAAAATTTTGCAATTTTAAGATGTAACATTAAAATAATTAAAATTTTAAGTGTTCTGAGGAAATTATAATTTTAAATGATTGAATCATTTATTAATTCTTTTTGTTCCAGTATGCATCTATTGCATGATAATTAATACAATTATGTCAAGGAAAAAAAGAAATGGTTGGGGAGAAGATGGCTTTGAAGAGTGGGTGAGTAAATTGTTTATTATTATATATATCTACTTTTTGCATTATTTTTTTAATAATACAACATTTGTTAGGGTGGTTATATGTCAGCGAAGAAAGCCAAGCTGGAAGAACAATTTCGTGATAAAGCCAGCAAGGAATTTCAAGAAACATCGAGACTGTTTGAAGGAATCGCAATATTTGTTAACGGTTATACGAATCCAACGTCGGACGAGCTCAGACGTCTTATGATGGAGCATGGAGGAATTTATCATCATTATATGCGTCCTAAAATCACGACTCACATTATAGCATCTAATCTGCCGTATTCCAAGATAGTGTTATACAGGAAGAGCCAAAATCCAATTCCAATCTGTAAACCACAATGGATTGTCGACAGCATAGCAGCTGGAAAGATCCTGAATTTTCAAAATTATCTACTTTATTCTAATAACACTAACATACAGCCCCAGTTAGCGTATAAATTAAATAATAAGGATAAGGACAATGTTGACCCAATCATGCACAATAAACAGGATGTTGAGAAGCCTGAAACTTCAGTGAACGCTGTTTGCAGTAAAACTGACGTAAATAATGGAACCTCGTCAAAACAAGATGCAAGTAATTTTTGTCAATCTTCGAGTACAAAATCAATCGCGCAGTCTACAAAGAATCCTGAATTTCTATCGACGTTTTACAGTAACTCGAGATTGCATTATATTTCTACCATGGGAACTACGTTTAAAGATTATGTGAACGAGTTGAGGGACAAAAACGACGAGGTATTTCCTGGCCTTGAGCGTTTAATAAAATTAAAAAGTACCAAGAACACCGCAACTTCAGTTAGCTGTGAATCAGATTCTGAGGATGAGACGATTTTTACAGATAAAATTACAAGTAAAGCAACCCACAAGCAGGAGCCTGTTATAATGCACATTGACATGGATTGTTTCTTCGTATCTGTGGGAGTCAGAAATAGACCGGAACTGCAAGGCGTCCCGGTAGCGGTAACGCACGCAAAAGGCAATACATTCTCGGCGAATCACGACGGTAAGGAAGAGTTTGGATCAATGTCGGAAGTAGCCTCGTGCTCGTACGCGGCAAGAAAGGCCGGCGTGAAGAATGGCATGTTTCTGGGAGAGGCGTTAAAACTCTGTCCGAATTTAAAAACAATTCAGTACGATTTCGAGGGTTACAAAGAAGTTTCGTACATATTGTACGACACTGTGGCGTCCTATACTTTAGATATCGAGGCAGTGAGCTGCGACGAAATGTATGTCGATTGCACAAATGTTCTTGGAGCTTCTGGGCTCTCACCGTTGGAATTCGCTACTATAATTAGGAACGAGATAAAGCAGAAAACAGATTGCCCGGTATCCACAGGATTCGGCAATAATAAGTTACAGGCGAGATTGGCAACGCGAAAAGCTAAACCCGATAATCAATTCTATCTCAGCGCTCGAAACGCAGAGACATATATTAAGACTTATAATATAAGAGATTTACCAGGTACATTCAAGTAATTAATATCATTTACATTATTTTATAAAAGTAAAATCTTATGTTTAAAAAAATACCTTTATTAAGCAATTAATTTAAATCGCCTAATTTTTTTGTGTGTATTTAGGAGTTGGCGGAACAACGACGTACAAGTTACATAAAATGAATGTGCATACATGCGAAGATTTGCAGAAGATCTCGTTGGGAGTTTTACAAAAAGAATTCGGTAAAAAGATGGGAGAGCAGTTATACAAAATGTGCCGTGGATTAGACGATACAAAGCTGAATCTAGAATATGTTAGAAAATCTGTATCGGCCGAAGTTAATTATGGCATAAGATTCCAGAATAATGGCGATGCTATCGACTTTTTGAGCGAATTATCCGTAGAGGTGTGCAATCGATTGACAGCAGCTCGTGCAAAGGGTAGATGCATCACGCTTAAATTAATGGTCAGAGCCGAGGAAGCACCGAAGGAAACCGCGAAATTTATGGGTCATGGTCTTTGCAATTATGTAACGAAATCGAAAAATCTTATAGCGGCTGTTGATGATATCAATATTATTAGAAAGTAAGTTTGCTATTGATTTAATCTTTTTTGTACATTTTTTATATATATTTTACGAAAATAAATAAGTGTTTTATGTAATTTAGGGAAGTTATAAATATTTGGAATCAGTTGCATTTAATACCCGAAGATATGAGAGGAATCGGAATACAGATATCCAGACTAGAAATATGCAGGGCTAAGCAAACTAAAAACAGCTTAACCAATTTCTTTAATAAAACGAAAACATTACAACAAACGTGTGATAAAATGTTGGGAGATGACAACAAAGATCATTGCGTCTCGGATTTTAATGAGAAATCTAAACCGGATTGCTCTGAAGTGCCTTCAACTACGGAATCACTAAAAATGAGAAAAAATTGTGATACACAAATCAGTAATTTACCACCGGTAAAATCCTCTGAATCGACCGATGTAGCAATTCCAGTTGATATTCAAGTCAAATCGTCGACATCTACTGCTAAATCAAAAAATAAAAAGTTACACAATCCTAAAATAAATGAAAATATTACAAAAGTAAAGGATTTACTTGGAAACTCCAATAAGAAAACAATCCAAAGACAAACATCTCAAGAAAACTTCTTTAAACAAGTAAAACCAAATAGTGGAAAATCATCAAAATATGATATACCGCGATTACAAGATATCGATATGTCCGTGTTAGTCGAATTACCCGAAGATATAAGAAATGAGATATTTGACGAATACAAAAGAAACAAGAAACAACAATCTCAAGCTACAGCAAATACGGATGATACGGTAAATGAAGTTCCGCGTGACGAGGAAAGTACAACTGTACAAAATTGTTCGCAGGTCGATCCGGATGTTTTATCAGCTTTAATGAAGAGCGATTTGCACCCTGATGTGCAACGCGACGTGCAGATGTACTGTGATATGAAAAGAGAAGCGAATAAAGTGAATTTCAAAGAAACAAATGAGAAAAGCGAGCTGTTGCAAGAAGCACATGAGTCTTCAAAGATCAGCGATAATAAAGAGAATGCAATTATTATAAATAGCACTTGTACAAATAAAGCCGAATATTTATCACGAGGGAACACAATGCATGCAGAGGAGCAATTGCATGAGAAGGAAAATATTGATGAAGCAAAATCTACCTCCTGTCAAGTCAATCATGTTGAGATTTCACATAATAATGTTGCGATGGATAAAGCCGATACCTTTATTTTACAGAATTTAAGTATTTTACATAACAATGAGAACGTAGATAAACATCAGGAAATGTTGATTAATCTTGTGAATCATCTCTTCACCCTTCCATTACAACAGGTACCACATAATTATTTCATTAAGACAAATCATTGAGTAGGAACTGAATACTAGCATTCTATTTTTTTGAAATCTGGTGCACGTAACTGTTGCAATTCCAATCAATATTAAACATTGTATAAAATTATTTCGTAACAAGTAATACGAAATGTTCACCTGTTATTGCCGTAATATTGACGTATCAGATGTATTAGATATACTTATCCTTTTCCTATACGTGTATATTTACCATTTGCATTTTACAAAAGATGGTGAATTCCACACTTTAAAATGTGATTCTTTTAAATCTGAATATTTAATGCATTGGTGTTCAGATCCCTCGATCTGTAAATTAGTAGTTGTAAAATATATTTAGTATGTAAATGTCATGATTATGACCATCTCATGCCAAACATTAAATGGTAACTGTGACATTGGCACAGTAATGAATAAAATTATGGAAGATTCAAGTCTGATGATAAAAAAGTGTGTCAGCAATATCCCATGACAGTTATTAGCTTATCACAGTATGTTGCGCGGCGTAATTTTATTTCGGTATTTTCAGTTTTAGATTTACCCTTATTGTACATTCCGAAATGTGATAACTTTGGAAACTTAATTCTAGTTTAGAAATAAACGTGATTATCGTATCGATTATTAATGTACTTCATATGTGAATATCGAAATAAATATTTTAAAAAATCAACTTTTCTTATGCTATATTAAATAATTAAATAGAAAAAGAAGTTGATAAATTTTTTAAAATTTCTCATTAAGTTATCACCAATTTTCATGCATAATGCACTCAAGATTTTATCCATCTTTAATATAAAATCAAATAAAATTTTCTCTTTTTCGAAAAACATCGTTTAAAATGAAGATTTGTCGTCTTTCCCTTTTTTTGTTTATTCTTTTTCGTTATGTAATTTTATCAAGTAGTATATTCGGATTACTATTTGAGAAATTATGTATATTATGTAAGATGATATTTTTGGTCTCAACCAAACTAAATATGACATTTTTATAGATGAAACTGCAGATACAAACATGGGTCACTAAATCTAATGCTGTGAATGAAGTAGATTTTCTGTCACTAGCGACATTTCTTAGCATGCTTCCAGAAAAGAAACGCATCGAAGATTTACACATCTTGTTGAAAACCATGTATAGGTAATATATCTTTGAATTATTTTTGTTATTATAATAGACGCTTTTTCACTTCGTAACAATAAATGGATAATAAATAATACAACGCTGCAGATTTTAAGAAACAGATATCGCTTTACTCGCTCATGATCGATAAATAAAAATATTCGGCATGTGATATATTAAACTTATATCCAATCATTATCCAATGCCTATCCAATTTTTTTAGATGTACAACGAAAACTGGAAACTGCATTTGGCATAGAACATATAGAAGAACCGTGAAACATGTTCAACGTTATATGCAGATTGAGTACAACAACAATCTAATGGTACCGTTGATCAGATGTAATGATCCGAGATGTAATAACGATAATTGAGTTCTCGTAAATTTAATAAATTAAATTTCTACTAATGAGTGTGTAATATAAGAAATCTATTTACAAGCAAATGTGATATCATTAATTTCAATCGAACGCAAATGCCGTTCTTTGTCTAGAGAAGCCAGTAATACACGACTCGTTTAGATGTATGCCTTTGGAAAAGTTTTCTCGGTCTTGTATAAATTGGTAAGAAGTTGTCAACCTCGAATTCGTGTATTTCTTTCGTAATATTTATATTTATATTTATATATATACTTTTTAAATATATTTTTTCGCTTTGTAATCGTTACGCGCGCAGGGATGGTGAAAAAATAGAAAGGGGCCAGATGAGCGTTTACTACTCCCATTCGGTTGTTCCCGGTGGTTTAGACGTTAGGTCATATAAAACGCGTGAGATTCCGGGCACCGTGGATATTTCAGTTACCATCTTTTTCACCACCTATGACACATAATTGAGATAAATTATGTAATTATTCTTATGTTAAATATGTTATATTGAGTACATGCGTGTATATACAATTAAGTGAACTTACATGTATTGGCAAATCTTTGCCAGGAATGGCAGGCATGCCAGTCATGAAATCATTAGTACAGAACGGCCTAAGCACAACAGAACGTTGACATGATAACGTTCGACATGCTGTGTCGCGATCAAAATGTATCGGTATTAGAACAACGGGCATCTGACTGACGGCTCCCATACAGCCGTTAGAAGCCAACACTTGATTAGCTAAATGGTCCGCCTGCCGTAAAGTTGCTATCACATTTGAAGTGAGATACGTAGGCGTGATATCTTGGATGGGATGGTGAAGCTGCGGCCCAAAGATGTAGCACACACGGTTCACATTGTGACACACGCGTGGAATTAGTTTCGCAAGGAACAACATGTCCTCCCATTCCACACCCTCGGATACAGTTTCCTCGCACGACAAACCTACTACATAGCTGTAACTTCTTTGATCACCCTACAGAGACGGAAAATGTGTTTTAATGTCTGGCACAATTAGAAAGCTAATATTTCAATATTGATTTCTTTCTGCGAGATGATTTTCAAATACCTGAACTCCTACGCTACGAATAGGCAAGAGCGTTGCCGCGATATGACGATGACTTGAAACCCTACGGAGTTGCTGACGCTCGATCTCGTTCGTCGCACCTTCCACGCGGTTTAACAACGCGTGTTTCTTTTGAAGCATTTGCTCGTACTCTGCCATTATTTTTACTATGACCTGGAACAAAGTTGCAAGTCATGTCAACGGTCTACTATTAAGGAAACAACCGCAGAATTTTAGTAGTTATTTTTTCGCATTTGTAATACCTGTGTTTCGGAGAAATCTTTCTCTATGTAAGGCTCATCCGCGCAAAGGATTCGTACTGCGAGTCCAGGACCTGGAAATGGATGACGCGCAACAAGCCCCGCCGGCAATCCGAGATCGCATCCCAATTGTCTCACCTCGTCCTTGTGGAAATCTTTCAACGGTTCGACTACATATCCTTGCGATCGTAGTATTCGCACAAGTTCGCTGTCGTTGTGATGCGTCTTTATGGCTTCCGCTTTACCTGAATAGATGTAAAAAATATTCACATTTTTGCAATACAAGGACACAAAAATTTATTCTAAAGAAAATTCTAAAAATAGAAATTTACCACTGACTAAGGCGCTTGCACTTTCTATTAAATCAGGCCTGAGAGTGCCTTGTCCGAGGAAAATGTCCTCTGGTTTCAATCCCATTTCTGCCATTGCTTCATTCGCGACTCTTATGAAAACATCTCCTATAATTTTTCGTTTTTCCTCTGGATTAGTAGTCTCGCACAACATCTTGGTTAACCTGGTTCTCGGGCTACTTGCTGTACCGCACATCCCTTTATTATTCGTAACATTGGCATTCATTACAGGCGCGACATTGTCTAACGGGACAGTTGTCGTTCCCTGCATGAAATAGCGAGCAGCATTTACTACTCTTAACGTGACACACAATTGGGCTAGACTTTGTTCCACGAATTGCGTCTCTCCTTTACGCATGAAGCCGTTATTAATGTGTAGAGCTATAACTTGCTCCTTACTTAAAGCTTTTTGTAACAGAGCTGCACACACTGTCGAGTCTACGCCACCACTCACTAATAACTGTAAAAAGAATTAGATATATTTAAATGATATTTCTCTTGTTACATGATTAAGATAAAAAATATTGCAACTTGATATTATTTTACAAGAGCTTGACTTAGATCTTGAATTAGAGCATTTATTAATTAAATACATACCAAAACCTTTTTGTCGCCTACAGTATTTCTGATGTATTGGATACACTGTGCCTCTCGATCGCGGATCGTGTAATTACCCGTAAGGCCAGCGATACCGAATAAAAAGTTATGTAGCATTGCTTTTCCATTAGGCGTCAAATCCACTTCCGGATGAAATTGCACACCGTACAAATTCATCTTATCGCTCGCTATACCCGCTACAAAACTTGACGATTTGGCAGTAGGACGAAAGCAGTCAGCCACCCTATCTATGCTATCTCCATGGCTTAATAGTACCAATTGCTCCTTATCCAAGCCCCTATATCAACAATATAGCTTATTACCTTTTTTTGGACATTGAAGATTATTTTTATAATTCAGACAAATAAATGTTATTTAGTTATTTGATTACTTTTCGATATAATTGAAATTGACATACTTAAATAACAGGCACTTGGTATCAACTTCAACGGGGAACTGGCCATCTTCTCGAGTCTCCCTTCTGTTTACACCACCGCCGAATTCTTTATTCATCATCTGCATTCCGTAACAAATACCTAATACAGGAATTCCTATTCGGAAGATGTCGGCATCGTATCTAGGTGCATCTTCCGCATATACTGAACTAGGACCACCAGAGATTATAATAGCTCTGAAAAAATGATCCAATTAATAATTCATATTTGTATGACATTTGCATAACTAGTTAATGATATCAGCATATATATCTTACTTGTATCCTTTCTCCTGAAGAGTAAATGCAGGTGTATCGAGCGGTAGAATTTCACTATGAACATTTAATTCACGAACCTTCCGGTCTATTACTTTTCCATATTGTGCACCTGCGTCTAAAATAGCTACTCTCTCGTCGACAATGTCCATGGGTACTTCATCAGCACCATTATTTCTCTCGGCGCGAAACAATCCATCGGCACTTTTTTCCATTTCAATATTACGTTTGTTAATGTTAATATCGTTGTTATATTACTAAATCTGCAATAATTTAAAAAGAATAGCATTGGATACTAGATGACTATAAATTAATTATAATTTAACATTTTACATTACGATATAAGAAAATATGATCAAACTATGTATTAGTTAATTTTAAGAGGTACAGCTTTAAAGAAATGCAGTCCTCTTAATTATTTACAAATAAATAATAATGTTTTATTTAATTCATATTTTCTATGCAACAATGTGATATAGTTATATTTTATTAATTAACTGTATTAAATAACATGCTAATTTTCTTTTCTTATTCTTTAATCATTAGACTAGTAGTCTTTATGATTATATAATTAAACTTGCTCAATATGTTTTTGCGTTATATCTCGGAGACGTTGATAGTAAAGCGCAAGTAATGCTGAAAACATGAGCGACAAAACTAAACGAGATAATTAAATTGGTACATATCCTAGCATTGATTATAGATATGAGCGAAAGTTATTTTCCATATAATTTAAACTGTACTCCGTATATTCTTTTCAATTGCCATTAATTACAATCAACATTTGATTATAATATAGACTTAGAAAAATGTGCAAGGAAACGATTGATGTTTTTATATTCATAATTTCTCAATTATTTCTCAACCAAATTATCTTACAAATTAATTCTATTCTCTAAAACCTATAATTTTTTTATAGTATTAATATTATTCATTGCACACACATATATATATATATATATATATATATATATATATATATATATATAGGAT
>VBVR01004854.1:0-13483 GCA_011638315.1 Tetramorium parvispinum | reverse complement strand
TACGCAATATATTAGACATTATATTTTAAAATTAAAATGAGGCTAAAATTTTTCTGCATGCTTTCCTATCTGGGAACCTGTTGAGTCTCGCAATATTATGCTTCTACCAATGTCAAGTTGGAAGGAAAAAAAAAAGAGGAAAAAGTCACAACTAAAATTTTATTATTCACGATTTCTTTCTACGACTATCACTTAATTGATATTGCATATAGCAATAATATTTAAAAATTATTCTCGATATTCAATCAGAAAGGACTAATGATTTCTTCCACAATAAAACTCTTAATGTTTAAATGCTTTAATTGCTCTAAAAATATTTTGACGTGACACGACGATGTGTTAAGAAATGATCGATGTTGTCTGGGCGCAATTAACCATTACCGAGAAGATGGCATATTCATATACGGATGATACGACATCGTTGACTAGAGCGTCATTAAACAAATCGCCTTCGCCCAGCGTGCGATGTTTGCATACGCAACTAGACAAATCGCCGGTCGAACGGAATGAAACATAGCTGTGAAGAGACGGGACGGGAGCTACCGCGCCGAGTGATTTCCCTACGATAACGAATGAATCGGTTTGCGTGGCTCGTTAACAATACATGCATAAGGAACGCTAATGCGCCACTTTGTTTCAGACCTCGACCTTGCCGCAGCAAACTTGTAACCGAAAAGAATAAAACGACGAACGGGTCGTGTTACGTTGTACCCTGCGTCTATCTGATATATTAAGCTATCTGACAATAAACCAAATTATCAGAACATAACCAATGAGACATGAAAATTATTTGCTAATTTGCTAATATTAAAAATACTTTTTTTTTATTCACTTTTTAAAAAGTTACTTAATATTGGGCTATCGAGCTTCTCATAACTTTTTAAAAACTAAAGCAAAAGAATTAGTTTTAGGACCAAAAATAGCAAAAAAATTAGAAAATAATCTTTATATCTTACTGGTTACATTCTGATAATTTGGCTCATATAGCTTAATATACCTGCATCTACTTCACAGTCGAGAGAACTCTCCCTCTCATGCATAACTATGTCCTCGTCGGCTCGCAGCGGCAGAGACGATCGTCTTGACTGCGTGATGCTCGCATACCTAACCGATTAAACTGATCCTGTAATGACTTTCCATTTTGCAACGCACTAGCAATTGTAGACCATCATTTATAACGTGTGATATTTTACTTGCCATCGAGACGGCGCTACATTTATAATCTCTTTACGAAATTATCCTAGGATAATGATAGGAATTTCTCGGACATAAGTTTGATCGAGTCTACTCCAAAAATTTCTCAAGAATAGGACGCGCTTGTTTTATCTTTTTCCCCTAAGACGATTTCAATTCAAAATTACTTGAGTTACGGGCGCAGAGTCGCCAAAGATCGCGTAGAATACGCGCAGATTGTCCGGGAAATCGGGACCTGTTGACGGCACGATGAAGATGAGTTATAGCGACCGTCGCCTCCGGGTCTCGCGGGTCCCTTGGGCCCCTCCTTCGTCGTCGTTCCGTTGAGATCTTACAAATGCTCGCGTGCACGTACGCCGTAATGCCAGCGTCGTTAACTCTTTATACGTTTGTCAAGCCCGTTTGAGTAATGTCATTGTCGACCGATACCAAACCGCCGCCCTATCGCCGCCGCCACTTTGCTCAAGATGGATCACATTGACCGAATTGATCGTACATTCTCGAAAAACTAAGAAGAACCGCGCAAAATATTACGACGCTTTGTGTATATTAACTCTTCCCTCTTATATCTAATCAACTCTTTATGTTAATTATTGTAAGCATTATTACACTTTATCTTGAGTTTTTCCTCGGTTAATCATATGCGGAATGAGTGGAATGTCGTCTCGACGGAGAAACGAAGACGGAGGGCCGGATGGACGCGGACGCGAACATAAAAGTTCTCTCTCTTTTTCATTTCTGCAAGGACACATCGCAGACTTTATTCAAACAATAAAAGAATTTAAAAATGGTAATTCAAATATGAGATTCCCTCACGGCGAGACCTTTCTCTCGCCATCGAGGCCGATGAAAATGATCTCGTCATTTTCTCCGCCTGCGAAGGCACAGTCCATATAACAATCTGACAGTGCGATTCGTCGTTAATCGGCGCGCATGCACGATAAATCGCGCAAAGGCTCAGCGAAGCGTAGCGAGCGGCGGTACATTCCTAACCGACGCGACGACATCGGCGACGTGTCGTCGCGGATGCCGCCGGGCACTACCGCGCTGCGCGGGCCCATATAAAGTATACGCGCGAGCGGGCAGGTAGGAGCCAGGAGCCGCGAGCGTAGCGTTCTCGAAGAGACGGAGAAACGAAGACGGAGGGCCGGACGGACGCGGACGCGAACATAAAATGCGCACACGACGAGCCGCGTGTGTGCGTGTACTTAGCATAAGTCTCGCACCCGAGGCATTCTCTCATCGTATTTCATGCCGGCTATGCTTATACACTCGCGTCGCTCGCTGCGTATAACCGTCTCTTCCTTCTTCTTTCTCTTCGTCGTCATCGTCGTCGTCGTCGTCCACCGCGAGCCACGTCTCGGGTGCGAGGATAAGAATTGCCCCTGGTAACCAAATGCGATCCCGCAAGAACGCGTAACGATGTTACTTCTAAGGAGGATCGGATTCGTTTCGTCGAACTGACGGCGGAAAGTGTTACAAGCGGTTTGTCGTGCGGTAAAGACGTACCGTTCAATTTAGTTTAAAGAAGAAATAACTCACATCCACGCGCACGCACACCCGCATAAGGGTGTAACACTTTTAAAGTGAGACAGTGCGCATGCAATCATGCGAAGTGGAATACAATCTTAAGCAAATACAATTTAAAATTGTACTTGAAAATAATTATTCCGCGTAAGAGTTATTTAAATTCAAATTAAATAATATGTAGAATTTCCTCAAATTGCCGAATCCAATGCGTCCACTTTGTCAATCTCGACAGAAACGGAGATAACAGCTGGATAACAGCTTATCAATGACGCGAGGCGATTGATAGGGACATTACGAACGTAATAACGACACCCGGATTGCGTGGCGACGCGGATTTAACGAGCCGCTTACGATCGTCATGTATTCGCGAATTATCAAACGTGATAAAGACGTCGCGGGAATGACGCGATATTATGGCGCCAGAGACTTCACGAAGGGTAACCGCGAGACTACTTGCGCCGGTGGTCACGCGAGCTGCGCGATTGTCGGAATTTACCCAAACGCACTATAGACGTCAGCTGAAACGATCGTCCCTCTCGCGTAATAGGTTTCGCGATAGCGAAATAGCGTAAGGTTGCCGCGTGTCCGTACTAAAGCCGCGTGTATGCGATACTTTGAGACAAAATATGTCCAAATATTCCGTATTCCGCTATCTGGCTGAAGTACAATAAACCTACCTGCGCGCATAGATCAAGATCAAGTCCTCTCGAAACCCTAATATAGCGCGTTTGTAAAGATTATTTGAAGATTAGATGAGCGACAGCGATTTCTCGCGAGAGTGCGACCTCGCGAAGATCGCCGCGCCGGAGCGTTTTAAATACCGAGGGCAGTTGAACACGCGGATTAAAGCCTCGTGGTTAAATGTTATTTACAGCGCGAGGCCCGGCGTGCGCGGCTTAACGAGCCCTTGAAAAAATTTATGCGCATCTTAAAACTTTCTCAACCAGGATTAATGCGGAAGAAAAAGGGGGACTCGCGACAGGCCGCGGGTGATTTGCGCGAGCCTATCGCCGGAAATGACTTATAGCGCGTTGCGATGCGCCGATTCGAGAGAAACCTCGTACATCGTAATAATCTAAATTAAGTCCGCGAGACTTTTTCCTCGAGTACTCACGAGTCCTTCCCGCGCGTTCACCGTTATCGAGGGGATAATAATGCCTCTGGCGCGGCGCGCGAGACGAGGCAGAAGACATGAAAAGACTCCGAGGGCTCCACACGTGTGCCCTCTCGACGTCTTCCTCGAACGGGCGCATCGCATGTGTGCGGTCCTTAAAGGCTTTACGCCCAGCCATCTCACGGAGGATGTGACGCAAACGCGACGCGAAATAACCGCACGGATAACGGAGATTTCGGGAGATACGCTTTGACGTTCTCTTTGCCACGGACTGGATCGCGAAAGTGTAAAGATAACGAGGTTGATAAGCACTATCTTACACGCATCCCACTTTTGTTCACAGAATGAGTCCAGTAACTTTTTTCTCGAAAGAAAACTTTCGAGAATTCTTGGAAATGACTTTATATCCTGAAGCTGTAATTTTGTAGATCTCATACCGACAGATTACTAAATGTCACTGATACATAAAATGAATTGTATTGGACGCATTGATTCATAAATTCACGTATTTATGAATTTATAGATCCATCAATTCTTGTGTTTACGGGCCCCATGAATCTATAAATCTACGGATTAATGACTCAATAAATCCATAAATTCATACGTCCGTAAGTCGCGAGATCCATCAGTCCGCGTAACTATAAATTTATAGATTCGTAAATCCATCCAAATTGCTTCATTCATATGTTACACGAACAATGACTTCATTGATACATGAATTTATAATAAAATCCCTATGGAATTCTCTAAATTCTCCTGTCCACGACAAATGATCGCTAAATCTTGATAATGTCTACGCTTATCAAAAATGATAATAAAACAATAATAAAAGTTTTTTTCTCCTTCAAGAGATACACGCTCTCACATTATTGTAATTAAATATAAATCACACATGATACGATCGGATATTGTATTGAATAGAGACTCACACGAGTCATGCATCAATAAGACAAATCGATACGAAGCATTCGCCACGCTGTCCTGTTGCCCATCCTTCGGGACGTATGAATCATTTATCAGCCTCGATCTCCGATCCGAACCGAAATTGTCCGCTTGACGATTCAATCTACATCCACTTAGCCGCTAAACGTCTGCGGCGTCCTTATCGGGCCGCGCAGGACGGGGACAGCCGTACGGCGTGTCTTATCGCAGCTGGATCCTCATTTTACGAGTCACGGCAATCGTAAATACGCCAAAGAAACACGCGCTCGAACGGCGGAAAGCTGTGCGACGCGTATCGCGAGAGAACCGTTCAATCAAGCGCATCCAATTCAATTCGCGGAACGAGGACCCGCCGCGATAAAAAGTCATCTCGCGCCACGAAGAAGACGATTTTATCTCAACGAGGATATACCTGACTTTTACGCAGACCGGCCTATTAATGCGGCGAATTTAAATCGTCGGGAAGGATAGGCTTGAATTGATAATTACATATAAATAAAAATGCGAAAAGTATGTGCATCATAAAGTATATCTCATTCCCTAGATTTTTAATCTATACGAGTACCAATCATAGTATACATTTGCAGATACAACCAATCGATTTCACAACGGTTGTGAGATAATTTTGTGTCTTCTGGATGCGACTGAATTCCTGATTCGAAACCAGATCTCTGATTAGTCAAAGAAACCGCTATTAATTTGTACGAGTTATATCTGTTACAGCTGTATCGTTCTTGCGTTATGACCGTGATATTTTGCCGCAATCGATTCCAACCGAGCGCAGCCCGCGATACGCAGAATACTGGCGGAAGACGGTGATTTCGCTCTAGCAATCGGCACCGGCGACGATTAGAGATCTCGACGCGGTCCGCGCGTAAGGCTCGTTTCTCTGCCACCGCGGTTGTGTGGTAACCTTAAACGAGAAAACGAGCGTCCTCGGGCACGAACGCTGCCGCTGCCGGCCGACGGAAATGAAATACGGGTGAGAGACCAAGGCACGAACTTAATTTAGGTTGTTACAGTCGGGCCCGCCGTACTCACGCTCGCCAAAAGCGCGCTGGCTGGTCTCGGGCGATAAGTCATTCCGACGATAAGCCGTCCCGTGCGGCGGGACGCAAAACGGCGGAGGTGCAGTTGTCCGCGGACAAGTCCGAATTAAGGTTTCACGAAGAAAAATGTGCGGGTACACGACCGTTACCGCCGGAAGGAAAAGAATTTCGCGGCGGAGAGCACGGAATTTCATTTTTATGGCGAACCGCCGTGTTGTGAAGTACTTTATCCCGGAAACATCATTGCCGTAAAGCAGATTCAGATGTTTTTAAACGGCGCTTGCTATATATTTGGATTGGAGAAGCAGCTCATAATTATTTAAAAGAAAAAACGGTATTCTTCAAAACAAATTTTAAATCTTGAAATAAAATGTTCTGCCAGCAAAAATTCTAGAAAATTCGTGGAACTCGAGGAAAGATCCAGAAATGCAAAGAAAATTGCAGAAAAATCTTATCCCACAAGGTAAAAAAATTAATCAGCTTTTCAAAGTGAAATGATCTTTCGCGTACCAGATTAGGTTGTGCATATTTCGGGCTATCACACCATCTTTACGTTCATCGCGCCTCTCCTATACGTGCTTCAATCTTGACGGAAATAATGAAACTTCGGCGAGATACTTTATAAGGAACCGGGGGGCCGGTCCGAAGGTGTGGTCCCTGACAGACAGCCAGGCGTTGGTCTTAAATCCAAAGCCAGGCGGCGAACAGAGCCCAGATCCTTCACATCCTGCGAACCACTTAGTCAACGAAAGAACGTGCTGCCGCGGGAAGATTCTTATCTGGTGTTTGCCAGAACTCGTTGCTTGTTAAACCTCTGATGCACTTTGGGGGTCAATATGTACACAAGGTACCTATAATTTTCTTATCGCGCGTGTCAGTTTAGGAATATTGACATACCGAGATCTTCATTTTATTCTTAGTAGCGCACGTGAGAACATTAACGACTTGAAAATTTGATCATTGATGTACACTTTATCACGTGGGACGTTCGTATAACATTCTGAACAGTTTGTCCTAGATTTGAGGACAGAGAGATATCATTGCGTGTCCTCAATATCAATACAGAAGACATAAATTAATCCGAATTTATTTAACCACCGGTTATTTTTATTTTTATTCTGTGCAATCGAATTCATATTAATTTTGACGTGTGTTACGTTGTCATTAACTCCTTTGCTAATTATCATATTTATTGTAAAGAAACATTAAATATCAAATTTGCTAGCATCTTTTTATCTGACTTTGTTGCGTAGCAGGATTTTTAACTGAATAGACCTCTACTTAACTTGGAGAATATAATACTGCGTTTGCATCATTTTTATACGAAACCCTCAATTAATGCTCGAAGCCCGAATATGCATTTTATAGATATTAGTTAAGAATATTCCGCGCAACGCGTTGCAAAGCTGCTGCAACAAAGTGATTGATCAGTTGCGAGTGCGGTGTTTATGCCTCGCGGTTCCCGCCGACAATTACAGGTTTGAAGGATGCGTCGTGCCGATAGGTAGGCAAGGAATTCGTCCTTCCTTGAAGGAAGAAACCGAGGATGACGAGAGGAATAGCAGTGCCGGGGCTATTGTCCAGTGAGAGAATCGAAGAAGCGTCGGTGGAATGAAGTAAGGATAAGAAGACGGAGAAGGAAGATGAGGGGCATCACCCCTGGGGGCATGGCATAAATCGCTATGGACAGACAGCATGTTCGACTAATTACAGATCCCTGATTACCGACGGGCGCGACCACGACCGCCTAATAAAGAGAAAATAAATTAATAAACCTCTAATATCGTGGCTGGCCGATCTCGCCTGTGGTCTGGGATAAAAAGAGAAGCGTTTATTAATTTATTGTGATCGAGGTGCGATAAAACCCCTGGCCACATAGGCACGTCTTCGGATCAAAGGATTCGAAAATGTTCCTCGCATTGCGACGGCTGGAACCGGATCCGCCTTCGTAAACCCTTCTCGATCTTCTGTCTATGTTAATACGGCTTCATCATATCGTCACATACCGAAAATTTATTCCTCCTTCTTACATTAATGTCAAGAATCGTGTCCCCATGCATTATTATAATCTACGCTCCATGCAGCATTCTTACTTACAGTTGGCAAAATTTTTTTCAACAAAATATGAGATAATATGTACATCATTTATTTTTCTTATTAAACTGTTTTTAATTCTTTGTTAAAAAAATCAAAGATAAATATATATTCGTTTCAAGAATTTTATCTAAAATATAATTAAAAGTATTGTAGTTTAATATTATATTTTAAGAGGCCAAAATATTTCTCAAATATAAATCATTTTGCTTGGTTGAAAATAATTAAATACACAAGATTTATCTCCGATTTCTCGATTGGCACATCTCAATTTACCTAAGCATTTCTGAATCAGCACCCAGGCTACCTTTCCTAATAATTACCTATGCCGAAGATTGAAGAAACCGTTAAAGAAAACGAGAATTAGACTGTCACGCGTATCGAATGGGCGGCGATAATGTGGTGGAAAAGAGATGAGATAGTGGAGTCGAGGAAGGAGAAAAGGAGAGATAGCGGAACATGGTGAACTTCCGCGTGGGCCTATCTTGGGACCACAAAATGGCTGCGACAGAGACGTTTGTCCGCTGTGGCGATCTCGGAAGGATTTATATTTACAGCGGCAAAGATCCAACCGGAGTTACTCGACGAGGCAGCCGGGACCCCTAATGAACTGTGGCGAAACCGGGCTCCAAGTGTGCCCGCGGGGGCGTTTTCACGGGCAATTAATGCGGTCTTAAAGGGGCCGCGCGAAACGCCCCCGCGAAACGAATCCGACCAGCGCTATCTCGATTACATCGAATCTGTCATTTCGACACATCCAATTGTCACAAATCAACACGCATTCATAAGCATTGTTTACCATAGTGAAAATAAACATGAGATCTATTTCAGAAAATTTGACAATTTGTAAAAGTATTTTCACATACTTCTCGCGGAATGTACATTAAAATTTACAAAAATTTTATAATAATATTTTTCTTATTTTCTGTATAAAAAATATATAATACAAACATCAATTTAAAACGTGGCTATTTCTTTATATAAAGAGTAAAATCTAAAACTTAATGCCATGGTAATCTCATTTATAATTATATGGAAAGAACGTTATATTCTTGCTTGTTTTAACTCACCGGATTTGCACCATTAATTCGCCCGATGATTCCAACCGGAGTATCTACACCGGAGAACTGAAAAAGATGAAACATTACATTTAGCAAGAGCGAATAGCTACAGCGCTCAAAGAGAACGTAACGTGCAATTCATTATACGTAAAGCCTTAACGACATTATTAGGACAAGATCGTTAGAGTTTAATTATATTATCGCAAAAGTATTATTAGATCGCTGTCTGCGAAATGTGACTCGGTTTCTTAATAAGCGAATATAATCAGAGCGCTGGTGGCACAGCATACCTCAAAGGCACCGATATCGGGTTGTTAACGGATCGGAAACGCGCATATTCTTAACGATTGAGCGAATATCGAAGTCGCGGATGAAGAGCGCGGAGAGGATACGTCGCGAGATCGAGAAAGCAGCGGCGATATTAATAGTCGATCGTTGCGATGGGGCAGCAACAAATTTCTTATGGGATGTAAATCAGTCTATAAGTCGGGATAGTTACACTGTTTAGCCAATTAGCGGAATGCGACCGGTTTTCAGATGCACGAAGAAAGACGGCTTCTTCTCAACAGGATTACAGCGACTAAACCAATGGGCATCTGTAATTTTAGGGCCGGTTGTATCGATAGGATAAAGAGCGGATTTGATCGATTACGGTCAGATAGATTAAGAAACTATCACTCTAAAAGACACCTGTTCCTAATATAAAATCATACTTGTTTATATAAGAAACCTTATTGACATTTTTTAACTTTTAACTTTGTCGTGACGTCTTTAAAAATATTTTGAAATATAAATAATTTTGACGTAATCATTTTATATTTTATAAAGTATCGGGAAGTATATTAAATGGACAGAAGTGAAATATCAATCTTCGACTTGTTTAAAATTAATTTTCTACAGTATTTGAATTTCACTGAAATGTAACAGAGAAAATCTTTTTTCCAAAGCAATTTTTAAAGGACTTAACTTATGAGAATCTTCCTTAATATAAAAGCGTGAAAAAAAAGAAATGATCAGTGTCACGACGACGAGCAAAGGAGCTTAACTGTCTAATTTGAGCGAACAGCGAAAAATTATTAGACAGCACGCGGTGGGTAGCCGGAAAAATTATGAGCCTTGCGCAATGTTGAAGGCCAGTGCCGTTATTTTCGTTCAATATTATTATTGCTCCGAGAAAGAGGCGTTTGCTGGGAAACTCGCAACGGGTAATAGCGCTGACCTTGTCGATCCCGGGCGCAGTTTTAGCATGGCGATCGAATAAATGTGGAATAAAGATGTCATAACACGAGCCAATGCCAGGACACCGACGTTTCGCCCCGGACGAACTTATCGGTGCCGTTTTCCACTGGGTTGCCTCGTTCGCGCGCGAATTACGATCATACGTCGCACTGGCGAATGTCGCTAAAAAATGCGGCTGCTGTGTAGGGAACTGGAACTGAGGAAGACACGAGTAAAGCCGCTACTTCGAGATGAAATCGCATACCAGGTCGCGGACACTGACAGAAGCGGCACAGCATCATATAAAGCCTCTTTAGATCTTTCGTATGAATTCTTTATTATATGCAAGTGAGGCAAGAGGAATTTTAACAAGTTTGGCAAAATATTTTATGTCAGTATTCTGCATTTACATCTTTTCTAAATTCGCGTGCCCCTTCAGACTAAATGATACATATGGATTGTCCCTTTCAATTTTTCTCTTTAGCTAGAAGCATAAAGAAATATTATTCTTGAATGAAATCTATTTTATAAAAGACTGAAATATATGTATACATTTAAGACAGCTGCTTTGCTAAGACCGCGCATGTCGCAAATAAAACTTTCAACCTACACAAGAACTCATAATACATGTAGGGACGTATTGTACATGGTGCAACGAAAAGGATCGCGCAAATGCGTCGCGAGATTAAATAAGGATGCGGTCTTGCCCGCGTGACCTGCCATTCATATGCTAAAACGACATTCGGATCGGTATGCCCAGACGATGACGAATCCGGGCGTGTCCGCGGATCCGATTGGAGGCCGTGACCGCGACTGATTCGTCGATCGTGACTCCATTTTTTTTTCAGCTTACGCTGATCGGCGCACTTGTCAGGAACAATGAGCCGCCTTCATAAAAAGCCGAGTTCCTGAAGTGGAGACAGTCGTTCTCGAGCCACTTCTAAAGTTCGGGCGATACGACGAAGCAGACGCGTCGATTATCAAACGTGGGTGCATTATAACAGATGCATATTTAACCCGCCAACATAATCACTGTTAAATAAAACCGACTCTCTGAACTAAATCTTATATTAGCAGAGCTTCAATTTAGTGCTAGAAATTTCATAAATGTATATATACATATAGTTGTTTTTATTTTTTATATTAATCCTACGTAAAGCCTATTAGACCTTTAATTAAGATTAGACTTTCTAGATCAATTTAAAATTTATAATTGGAAAAGCACTGTAATCTATTTATATCTTCCCAAATAGATCGACACCGTTTAATATTTAATCAGTTTTAACTGAAATGTTAGATTACTTTTTCATTGCTTTTACATTTATAATTTCGCTTTTGGAAACGTTTGCTATGGTGTGTTTACGAAACAGGCGTGTCCATTTTCGCGGCACTGAGCAAAATCAATCGGCCTGCGCGAGAATCATCGTAAATTGATGCCGATTGACGAGCGACATGGCCAAACATCGTAGCATATTCACTGTCAGTCCATCGGCCGCGCATAAAAATGTCAGCCGCGAGGGCAGTCGTATAACAATCGAGTCGAGAGAAGAAATCTCGAACTTGCATTCCACGACCGAAGAAGAGTCCGCGAGAGAAAAGCAATCTGCCGAGAACGACCTGCGTACGCCTTCTGCATTAACCCTCGACTACCGCGGTTAAATTTGGGTAACGTTTATTGCTCTCGAGATCTTATCCTTCGAATTGAAGTCAGACTCCATTTGCAGAGAAACTTTGTAATGTATATAACATATATGAATATTTTGTAACATAATGAGAATAGAAAACATAAGAAAATTTTAAGTTCTCGAAGAGAAGAAGAAAGAAAGAAAGAAAGAAAAGTTTGATATCAAGATAGAACAAATATTTTTTGTCTTAATCTTACTTCTCTCTTTTTCAAACTGAAGAAACTTAAATCTTCTTATTACTACGTAAAATAATTTAAGATACGAGAGGCAGAGTGATGCAAGAAAGTCTGCAGGAAATCGTCGAAGATTAGATAAAGTTCTTCCCTCATTAGGTGCACCGCAGACGAGGCGATTTGGCGCAACGTTTAAGAGAGTCGCGGTGAGTAATGAAGAGAAATAAAAGCGCTAGCGTATTTGCCACGCAGTACGCGCGACGCCTCCATAACAATGGGACCCTCGCGCGAGATGCGTGGGTGCACCACCGTGCGTTTATTTCGCGGAGACAGCGCGAAATCCCTTGTTTACAGCCACGTGGCGTGGGACAAGTGTGTGTCCGCGCCTCGTGGGCTTCTCGTATCGACTTTTGTCTATGACGATTATATCCCTTCTACTTGCTACCTCCGGATATCGTCGAAACTCGAATTAAACACGACATCGAAAAGCATAGGATCTCGAATTCTTATCAAGTATATGTATAAACAAACGAATATTAAACAGACAGAAAAATATGTATTTTTATATTATGGATAAAAAGAATCCACAATCTACATTAAAAAAAAACTTTATCAATAAATTGTGATTTGTTAAATTATGTTTGAAAATAGCAATTTATTTTAAGGGAAAATTCGGGAATGTCAAATTACGGAGGATTTATATCTCAAATGCCGACGAATATTAACGTTTCCAGAAAATACAGCGAGAATATATCTCTAATAATTAATTATGTAATCAAATTTTGAAACCCACGGATGCTTGTGAATCTGCTTAGCGCATCTACCGCCAATGTCTGTGAACGTAGAACAATGGCAATTTTATGTCCTACTATCTTTAGTCGCTGCGAGCTGGGAGTCCTTTCTCGAAACGGTGAATGGAGACATAAGAACAATATCGGTATTAAAAGTGTGAGCATCGTATGTCATTCTTAGCGTGCGCGCGGTAAGCGGGATCACCATAATTTTCCTCCGCGATAGTTGGTCTAAACCGGAAACGTCGTAATCCCATAATATGAGCACGCTCACGCGGAGCATATTCCCCGTGAATATCTGGAAAAGACACTCGTATCACGAAACGTTCAATAATTTAGCAAGTTTGACGTTTAATAACGGTAATCAGCATCTAAAGGTACATGATTACGATAATGGTGGATGATGTTACACGAATAGTATAATGTTTCTGATAGTATGAAGACAGTGAATACCTCTCGATCTATCTGATATCAGTTTTGTTATCTCAAGCTCTCAACTTGGTAAAAATCATACAAACACAATGTAATGTCAATTGTACGCGCTACAAGTACTCTCTAAAGTAGAATCAGTGAAAATATCACTAATTGATACAGTAAAATAGGATTTCACTGAGAATCAGTGAGTATTTCAC
>VBVR01004853.1:0-13455 GCA_011638315.1 Tetramorium parvispinum | reverse complement strand
CGACGTCGCTGTCGTTGACGAAATAGTTTTATTCGCCGTGCCATATGCGCGCGGGATTTATATTTAATTCTGTTATAAACACGCGTATTATTCTATTCATCTTTGAAATTAACCATTTTATTCCCCGGACGTGATCGACGTTTAACAGATTGGTTTTATGAGGATCGGCATACATTCGCGACACGCGCCGAGAAATGCGCATTATTTTTGCTGATGGCTCGCGAAACGCCGCGCGAAATAAACGTGCCGGTAGAAGGAAGGATCAGCCTGCCTCTACGCAAACGTTGCCCGATATCAGAGCGCCCTTGCAGGGGGAGGGAGTTATATATTAGTTATAAAGTTTCACGATACGTTATATTACTTCGCGGAAATTCATCAACTTCCTGCCTGGCGAAAACATGCTAATAAGAAGGTAAGATAAAAAGACGGATGTGAAAAAGGGAGGAGGGCGTAGGCGCAGATGCTACATAAATTGGAACGCTGCGACGCGCGCAAACGGCGCTTGCCGCGACTCGAATGTCGCCTCTGTACGAAGACGCACCAAGGATGCAGCGCATCCCGTGCAGCCGAGGCTCTTTTTGAACATGAAACTTACTCCGGATATCTGAGAGCTTTAATAAGGCGGACCGTGCTGCGCGTATAGCTCGTGACGGTAAGCGCAACGACGGTACGGGCAACGCCCATCTATCCCTATTTCCGCGCTATCATCCGGCGCGAGGAAAGGCATGGTCTAAAACCTTGCTCGGTTTTTCGTTCCCCCGTTCGCGCGCGATACGTTTCATGGTCCAGGTAACGCCCGATGCCGCGAACCTCGGTGGAATTCGTCGAGAGTAATTTGCATCGGTCCGACCCGATTGCACCGCAGGAAGCAACGTTACTCACGTTTAAATGATGATTTATCGCAAATTATGTGAAAAAAAAAATCCGCGCCAACAAATGCGCACTTGCAGACGGAGAGACGCAGGAGCGATCTCTCGCAAGGTGAATAAAAATAATTATTCCTGGATAAATGTAGACATCGGAATTCATATATAATTTTTAAAAAAATGCACTTGGGAGTTTTCAAGATGAAATTTGTTCAACTTTCATTTTTTAATTTTTGCAAGGACAAAAAAACGATTCATTATTTCTAGACAAATGTGGACAATCAAATACCATATCAATTTTGTAAAAAATTCGGGGTGTCGGTTTCACAGGCTTGAATAATTCTTTTACGCGAGTGCGACGCTCGCCAGCCGCACGTGGCAATCCAATTACTCAAGGCGAGCATTATTCGCGCAAAGCGACGGAACAAATTATTGTTATCGTTACCATCGTCGGGTCTAATCTACGTGTAGAATTGATCCACCCTCAGGCCCTCACACCACTTCCGCCCCGTCACAACTATTTGTCTAAGTCCCCCGCGCTTTCCTCGCGCGCGCCTCATTATCGCTCGTATAGCGTGAGGAAAAGTCGCGTAATCGCTTAATGGCCACTCGTCTAAAACTCATTAGTTTCTGAGTCCGCATAATATACTGGATACTTATGCAACAGGATTCAAATAATTAATGTAGAAAATGGCAATCGACAAGCATCTACTTGCGGAGCGCGGTAATAAGTTTAATGTTCATTTAACGTTCACCTAACTTCGATCCTACCGAAGTCGGCATTTGGCAGAGCTCTATTAGTCATCGACTGCTTAAATGAATCAGGCGAGAGCCGTAACTATCGACATCGTTCGTGAGAGACGTCGCGAGCAACATTAATCTATCTGCGTTTTTGACTCCCCCCGACATATCTGTGACCGCGAGGGCATCCAATACGTATTCGCGAATAATTCGAAACGCGATACCTGAGATGTTACGTCGGTTATAAACGGCATCACAATTCGTGAAACGTAATAGCTGGCACGGAGGGGCGGGAGGCGGAATGGGAGGCTTTAAAGATATATCGCGATTTTACACTGTCGTTGGCGCCGTGAAATGCGATACGGCTTTCGGAGTTTCTGTAAATAACGGGGACGCGAGAAATCCCGTGTGCGCCATTTCTCGCGCGCGAATCAAATCCGCGTCGCGACAGGCGCCCGTTATTTGACTTTTAACGAATTACCCGTTCGTCGACCAGCGATCTTGACTATTCCTAAATCATACCCGTGAAACGATGGATTGTACATGATGCCTCCCCCCTCCCACCTCATCTCACATCCAACATAGTTCACGCGTGCAAATTTCATGAGGAAGGTATTATCTTTAAATTTTTTCAGTTGTATTAGTTAAATATCACAATGTGTTTCTCAAAAAAAAAAAAAAAAATCAACGATTAAACTATGTTCTCAAAAAATAACGCAAAATAAAATTCCATTACTAAAGATTACTTTTGAAAAATCTTCTAGGAAGCTACTGGAAATAATGAGTAAGAGTTTCTAAGTAATAAGACGATTTAATCCGTTCAAGGTATCCTATTTACTCCGCTTATTACACTACCGATTCAATACGCCTAACGATCGCACTTCCGACGAGTAATTTCAGTGACAAAGTCAGTCTTCGGGCGGAGAAAAAGAAGGAGGAGAGACTAACAGCGGATGCGATACTTTGCGTCGTAATCCGCCATACTCACGAAACGGGATGTCGCGTGTCCCCGGCGAACGCAAGGAAAAAAAAAGAACCTGACTTGACCGGACACGCGCACGCCGGCAACCTGCTCGGCCGAGAAACCCTGCCGAGGAGCATACGTGACCGTATGGTGGCCGGAAGATCCGCTGGGGGTGCGCGAGAGGAATGAGCGGAGGGAGCCTACCCAGGGGGACATATGTCGGGGACACGTAATTCGCCGACCACGCCTCAATGATCGTGCGGCACGCACGCGGGCGTACGCGCACGCACGCATGCACGTCGCACGCATGTAGATCCGCACCCGCCCGCGCGCGTGCGACTTGAATTCGATTACGACACAAAGGGGCCCTGCGACTCCGATAAGTGGCGGCTCGGGGTATCTGCCGCCACCCTCGTTGAAGGAAAGGGAAAAAAAGAAGAAAAGAGCACGAGGGAAATCGCGAAGATAGACTCCCGTGTGATTATGAGCTAGAATTAATCATGGGGTTAAAAATAGACGCGATTAAACCGGTGGATCTGTCGACATAAAATAGAATTTTGACTTTTCGCGAGAATGGGGTTTTCTATTATTTTCTTAACCTAGTCTAAATGATTTAGAAATCATTACTCTTTACTGAAATGAACAGGAGTAAATTGTAAATACTCACTCTGTAGAATGATTACTAAGTTAGATAAACCGAGAGCGGAAGGCTGCCGCAATTACGACGAGTAATAAGCTGTTTTGCTGGTATTATCCATTAAAAGCCGTAGATTTAGCCGTAAAAGGAAACACGGCAATAGTATGCCCGCCCAGAAATTGATGGGCATTACGCTAAAGTTATTTTCGACCAAAAATTGGTATCGTAAAAAGTTAATGAGCGTCGGGCTACATTATTTGCAGCGCAGGAATAATGGCGCGCATAATTAAACGTGCAAACAGCGAACGAAACCCCGGGAAATCAATTTGGTGAAAGCACCGACTTGTAAATGCCACCGATAATCTCCATGCTTTGTGTTGCGCTATATAACAAGGTGTACCAAAGCCACCGATATGTATATATATATATTTATTTATATGAATATGAATATTTTAATAACAGACACTCTAAAGGCCAAAACAAGAAGAAAGCGGTGGTATCGAAACACTGATAATTTGCAAATCATAAGCATTCACTATTTTTTAATTACTTGTTACAGAAATTAATATAGGATTCGTAAACTACTATCTTGAATCTACCTCTACATAACAGAAGAGAGTTACAAATTGGGGAGGTATATAATTGGTAACTGATTTGTCATATCCCGAATGTGGTTCACGAAAAGTCGATAATAATGAGCAGAGATGAAAAACGATGCTCGGCGTTTATTTTTGGTGTGTAATCCGTGGAAAATGTAATGAGTGCTAATCACTGCTCTAACTGTACGTACGACCGATCACTGTGATAGTATATGAGTGTTATTTCTACTCATCTGGTTCACGTAGCTCACATCACATGTATTATCGATGGGCGACGATAAATTCGGCGCGTTTTAAAAAGAAGCGTAACGTATGTAATAATTGGCTGTGGACATATTCGGAATCATAAAATCTGCACCGGCGTGTTCCACGCTGGAGAAAGTTTTGCCTGATTCGATAAACATTTAGAACAAAATACAACCCCGTAAAAAAAAAAGTAAATTCGTACTGAATAAACGACCACAGGCTAAAGTGCATCGTAAACCCCGCCGTTTGCCTCTCTTATTTCCGTCACCGTTTCCGCATCCTCTCGCTTCAAAAGCAGGCAATTAAAGAAAAGAGTCGCGCGAGGGAAAAAAGGGGGGAAAGAAACGACGAGAAATACCATCGCGCGCAATATTGCGCGTAATGCTCGTGACTGTAAAAAAACTTGGTTAGTTTAAAACAAAAAACGCTCGGGAAAATCGCGCGACACTCTGGTAAAATAATATTGTTGTTGCTTTTAGGAAGCGTTCTCGTGCGACGATGATTAATGGCCGCCCGCGACAATGGGTAGACGTCAGCAGATACGCGTGAAACCACGGCGTTACACGTGAATGTCGGCACGTGCGCTATTGTTAGGGAAATAGACTTGAATGGTGTGTTAAACAAATTTCACTCGCGAACGAAATATCCGACAGGGATGAAAAGTTGCGCCGTGCAAGATTCTATACCGACGACAAATGTGATTTATCCCGCAGCGATAAGCTCGTACGTCGTAATACGGGTGGATCTCTGGTATTATCGTGTATGGGAGACTTAAAATTTGCGCGAGAGAGAAATTTTTAAGAGAAAACTTGCGTGTGAATTCTAAACGTTCAGTGCGCGTGTATCGATCACGACGAGATAATTTAATGAGTGTTCTCAATTTATCAAGCTTTTTCTAATATGCGATTACTCACCATGTGTCGATCGTGAGATTAATGTTTAAAATCGTATTGCGTTCTGTAGGATAATTTTTAAAGGGCTTATCTAAAAGGTTTGTAGCAGTATATTGTGCAGAGAGAGTGACCGTTTGAAAACTTTCGCGAGTACAGAGTACGGGGCATTTATATAGCTGTACCATCGTATGACGGAAAACCGTGTAATTAAAATTCGCGTCATCCTCCGCCCGCGCGGGGGAGGATCCTGAATTCTACTTCGTGCCAGAAGACCTATGTGTACATAAAAAGTTTGACAAAAGCAAATGGATGCCGCGCGTTTGTGGCCGCATTATACCGTAATGCAATATTACTAGGGCCAAACTTTTTCCGGAAACGCTACGTGCTGCACAGCTTACTCACAACATTTTTATACGTCAGATAAGTAGCGCCAAACAATTAAACTAATTCCGTTGCCTTTATTTTCATCAGCGCGATAATTTTACTTCCCAACCTGCCACGTTGATTGTCACGTAGGTTATTGTTCGATCGTTATTAAGTTAGCGGAAAGTCCCTTCCGGGAGGAATAGACGTTTAACTTTTTCCGTTTCTCTCTCTCGCGATGAGAGACGTGTCGATATGCGGAGCGCGAGAAACCCTCCGGAGGGCGTCTCTGCGATTTTCGCGGAGGAAGATACCGTAATCTCTCTCCGAGATCGGAGTACTCCGTACGGTCTCTCGCCGTATAGAGATACGTCGGCGAGGTCGTGGAGTACCCGGATAGTACAGGGCAGAGATCGGGAGAACGCAAAGTAAGACATAATTACGCCATAATGGGAAACGAAGAATAAGAATAAAAGAAGATGAAGGATGCCGGGCAACACACTGACCTTGAGCACGGACGACGGTGAGCAGGCCGGCGAGGAGAACGATCGGATGGCACCGTATCATCTTTTTTCACCTTCCTTCCCACCTTGAGGCTACTTCCACCCGGCCGTCCTCCAGCTCGTCTTCACTTTCCTCGTCTTCTTGCCGCACGCGTTGCCGTTCGCTTTCCTCACGCAATCAAAAAAACAACCACACTACTATTATGCCCTTCTCGTCCTTTTCTCTCTCTCTCTCTCTCTCTCTCTGTCTCTCTTTCTTTCTCGCGAGACGTCCGGTCTTCCTCGCGTGCCGATCACTCGATGGTATTTCCTTCGAACCGCTCGCCACTCAATCGCCGTTTAACGTCACGAAAGATCCTGCGTTCAGCACTCATATCACTCCTCCCGTCTCCGCGAGAGACTGGCTCTCTCCGCGCGAGGTCTAACCACGGATCCCCTTTTATGATAAAAGTGTCTCGTACGAATCACGTCACCCGTTCACTGATGATCCATTCGCGAATCTCTCTACGATCGTCGGCGACCCGCTCTCTCGTTCTGAAAATCATAGACGAGGATCGTTCAAGTCTTCGCTGAATCAATAGTTTGCGAAAACTGACGCTTTATTGCAAAGTAGTAAATGGTCTTGAGCATATCGTGCGTCTTTCCCTCCCGATCGAATCTATTCTATTTCCGTATCTCCGTCGAGGAGAGCACGGACGCGGCCGGCGTCGTGCTCCGATTTCAACGCGGGATTTCGCGACGCTGGAGCGGCGGGAATGGAAGCGGAAGGAATCGCGACGAAGATATCGCCGGGGATAACGGGAGCAGTGGACCAGAGCACAACTTGATGAAACGAGGGGAGGAAAACTTGCACGAGGGATCAGCCGCGCGACAAACTTCGCGCCCGAGGGCGTTCGAGAAGCCGATGGAAGAAGCAGAGTCGACGTAGCCGGCGATCGGGAGATGCTACTTCTCGCCTCGAGGCGAGGCTCAAGTTGCTCGCCGCACCCGCGGGAAAAGTGGGATATGAATACGCCTCTAATGATCGGCGCCCAACGTGAATTCGTTCTGCTATATATCGTTCATCCCTCCCTCGTTCTCTCTCACGTCGTTCTCGTTCGCTCGCGCGTTTTATCGCGCGGCAAGCGTGAAGAAAGACGTGCATGCGTCACGGGCGGAAGGTAGAACGTTCCTTTCGGCGAGTTTCATCACCGCCGATGATCGATGAGAACTCGGAGCATATGAAAGTATGCGTACCAGGTGGCGGGGCCTTTCGTCAGGAATGCGTCGTTACGTGACACCGTGCCATCGTTGCGGCGAACCGTGGGCTCGAATAACACTTTTACGAGGTTCCCGAGTCCTCTCCGAGGAAGCTCGGCTAGGACGATAACTCGCTGATCGCTCGGTACCGTCTTCCCTAAACCCCCGGATGCATTCCGCTACCGTCCTTCCTCGTCCTCTCGCCACTCTCAACGGCACTCAACGTCTCCTCGCTCCGCGGCGGAGACGTAATTGAATAAAACCGCTAAGTGATTAATTGCCGGAGCCTCCGTGGCGTTCTTCCATACCGCCCTGCTTAAACTTCGTGCTCAAGTTTAAAAGATCTCGAGCCCGAGCAACTTTAAAGGATCCGTGAACGGAGCGGCCTTCTAACTGGCCTGATAATCCCGAACTCGCGCGTCATCGACACTGCACCGGACGATGCTTACGTTATCTTATACATTTCGAGGACGTTTCGATGCCGGGAAAAAAAGATAACTGTAATAAGAGATAAATAATCATTTCGTAATGCGTATAAATTGCGCGTACAAATGAATTTGTTTTTGTTCGAGAAAACATTGCGAAGCGTTAGCTTTATATTTCAAGGGTCGATTATTGCCGTAGAAAAATATCCCGCGAAACCGTATCCCGCTTTGGTTGATAAATTACAGTTTTGTGGTCAGACAGATCGATCGATGAAGAATCGCGATGGTACGTTTCCTCGGAGCTACGTCATTTTTGTACGAATTACCAACTTCCCTTCTTCGTAGAGAGAATTCCAACGATATTATTATTGCTTCTACTACATTTCGATTGTTTGTCGAACTATAAAAGTCGCATTAATACAACGCGAAAACAGTCCATAGTCCCGTGGATATTGTTTATTGAGCTGCGCAAAGAGAGAGAAAGAGACGTGGACCGTTTGGTAGACGTAGGAATAAAATTACGGACGACAGCATCGATTGTGAATGCTTTCATCTTTCTACTTTCTTTACAACCTTAAATTCCGACCCGAGAACGCTAACAGCAATAACACGGAAGTTTCACGATCTTTTATTTTTTTTCACTAGAAATTTCGTTGGCAAACAGCACATCTGGTAGCATCCTGTGCCCGGCAAGATCCCCAGCTCCGTTGCGGATGTTATGGTTTCTCGCGCGTTCAAACATTCAATACATCACTCCACAGGAGAATCTAACATTTCTCTTAGATATATGTCTCCCTCGACTATAACGTGAAAGTATCACAAGTAAAATGCGTCTTAAAACATTCAAATAAATAATATTAATAAAGACGACTGTCTTGTAACAGATATCACAAAAGATTAATTAAATGACGATGAATATATTACACGACAATGATACCATTTACAATTTCGATCTCGATTTCCCCGATACATCGTAGGAGTTGTTTTTCTTCGACGAAAAGTCCGATGGAAGTCGGTTTCGCTTTAATCGTGATATATGGTCCAACTTACGCTATTAAATCGAATTTACTTATACGTCTCCTCACGTTTTAGGCCAGGAGAGTTTTACTAGTTTAAAACTTGCGCCGACAAACCGTGGGTGGGGGATGCGTACCCGTTGGAAAGTAGGATCCAATGAATTTATCGGTTTTCACAGAAGTTAAAAGTCCTAGCGGGCCGATAAGTAATCTCACTGACCTTGCGGCGAGAGAGATTGCATTTTCTTCTCTCTTTTTCTCGGTTTTTTTTTGTATCGCGCGTTAATTCACGGTTCCGCGAGAAACGTCGATTCTTTCTTTTCTCGCCTCGTTTCGTAGCTTACAGTTTCCGTACGCCTCGCCTCCTCAATTCGTCAGTCCCTATTTTTTCGTGTTTCTTGTTTCACGTTTGAAAAGGGAATAGCTACGCACTCTGTTGCCCGGAGCGAGGAAGGAAACGCTGCTAACGATAACGTTTCGTTGGAGCATCTTCTCGCCTCGGAAGGTCTCGTGACACGCCAGCTCCAATTTGTCGGCGAAAGAGCCGGGGGGCTCGGGGGGAGAAAAATCGTTAACTCTCCGTTTCACGGTTAGAAGCTGGTGCCACCGCGACAAATCGAATTTGCTAATAGGGCTCGGGCAAGCTTCCCCTCTCCGACCCTGCGGGAGAATCAACCTCGACGCGTGGCAGATACGCGGGCTATGTATATCCCGTGTGTCGAGGGTTACGAGGAATGTCACCGTCGCGTTAACTGAAAACGCTCGTTAAAACGCGCTCATCAGCATCTCCCCGCATGCGGGGGATTCGCTTTACGATTTACTAAACGCCGTATATATCGGCGAGAAAGCGCATTATCGCGACGCTAACGAGAATGACGAGAAAGGCTTTTGCGGAGCGAATTCTGTTTCAACGCATAGATTCTCGTCGACTTTCGCTCGTCTTTGAAAAAAGGAATTTTTACGAATATGCACACGCCCCGTGGGATATCGGAGCCTGGCGACAAGCGTAGCCCGCAAACGTTTGTGAAATGGTGTTTGGCAAAACATCCCGCGGGCTGGATTAATTAAACGACCATCAAACGCCGCATCCACGTAATTATCACGGAGAGGACACTTTAAACGAGGACGAAGAGTGAATTAATAAAAATAACGGTCGGAATTCCATGATTAGGCCAATGGAGCAGTCGAATGGTTCACTCAGAGCACGTAATTTTCGTTGGACTCGACGACTCTTGCGTTGGTTTTTCCGTCGAACAGAAATTGACCATTAGAATTCTAAAAGCAGTCGATTCAAGTCCTCACTCTTCAAATCACGTCTTGAAGGGATTCTCTTCTGCAAGTTCATTGTGTATAACGATTTAAGGGATTATGTTGCTCCGTAGCGAGGAAAATGGCAAGTCTCGTCGATATCGAACGGGAAGCGATCCACCGCTCGTTAGAAGACCCCGCGAGTCTCATTCACGAGGGTACGTGCTTCATCTATCATTCGGCCAGTTATGCCATGTTTACTTAGCAAAAACACCTGTCGGCACCTCCCGCCGTTCTTCTAGCGACGGTAGAAGCGACATCGACACCGATCGTTTCGCCGATGGAAACGGCGAAAATCCCGACTGGGACAGCCGGGATGCGGATTCCAATCACCGAACGGCCGGCCGATAAAAAGCCGCGGAACTCGTTAAGCCGTCGCCGCGCGACTGGCTCCAATCCGATACGCGGGTGGATCGAATAAGAATCGAAAACGCGCAAGAGAAAGAGAGAGAGAGAGAGAGAAAGATGGGAAGAGAGATGCAATAATCTTGGAATCTCGGCTGGAAAATCCCCGCGATGCACCGGGAATCACGTCACACCGTGACTATCGACCTTCCGTGATTTACAGTGGCGCTGGATAAAAGAGCGTCGCGAGAGATAGAGAGAGACGGGGAAAAGGGAACGCAGCCGACAGAGAAAAGTCGGAACACGACTTCTCATCGTCGACGCAGATAGGGGATGCGGGAAGCAACGGAGGGAAGGAGGGAATATTCTATAGCCCGGTGAGAGAAAGACGCCTCGAGAAAGCCCAGGGACTCCCTGCGGTGGCGGGCGGTCCCGCTTGAAAATTCAACATCGACCACCTTGCAAATCCTGGAGCGGTTACCGGAGCGGCTTCCCGCGGGGGGCACGATGCAGCGGAGGGGCGGCGCGGGACGGGAACCTTTTCCGCGCGCGTTTACAATTTCTCACCGGCGAACAATTCCGCACGGATGGATCGATCGCTCGCTCGCTCGCTCGCACGCTCGTGGTTACGCGTGAAAGAGAGACCGGGGACCGTGTATAATGCAGCACCGCGCGCGCGTTGTACACACGGCACGCACGAGACACGCGTACGCTCGCCACGATCGCGGGCTCGGCACTGGCGCGCGGTGGCGCCCGGACTTTTAGTTCGTGGCGCTACCGAGCAGCGTCGCGACGCCCGCCGGCATCCCCGTCCCTATCCCCACCCCTCCGCCAAGGGAGCGGCGACGTCGCACCCGGCGGCGCGGTGCGGCGCAACGCGTCGGGGCCGGGGCCGGGGCCGGGGTCCCACTGGATGCGCGCCCCCCTCGGTCGACGATGCCCGCGATAGGTACCCCCGGCGCACGTACTGTCAATCAAAAGAACGCGAGATAACATCCGCGGATAAAGGCTGTCAGTTCGCTTTATCTGTACTTTAGATAATGAAATCCCTAACTTCATTTTCCACAGCGAAAATGTGCAATTATTCTGACGTCGATTGAGATATATGTTTAAATATGTATATAAGCAGCATAGCTTATAGATAATAGAGCTCCACTTCTTTCAAATGCATTTTTTTGCAGATGCTGCGGCTGGTTTGCAATTTTCTTTTTTCCTTCTAACAAGATTCTATATGTAAAAAATTATCAATTGAAACCGCTGTAATCAATAGTTACAATCGATACGCTTATTTATAGTTTATTAATTGTAACATACATTCGGCTTGCCGTAGAAAATGGTTTCGATTCTCTTTTACTCCGTTTCTATTTTAGTATACTTTTCATCTAAATGTAAAATACTTTCGACATAAAACTTTTATTTGAATTAACAATAACAAGTTAAGAGTATTGCTACAATCTCTATTATACAAATCGCGAAGTAAAATAAGAAAATGTAAATATTAAAACATATTTAAATAATAATGTAGTTTATATTATAAATTGAGATTGAAAAACATGATGAGATAATGAATGTGATGAATCAAATTTGATTTTTTTCCTCCGCGTTATTTTCAATCTGACCTAAACTTTGACATTTAACTCGATGAGAGTTCAACTCAATTCTCCGTTTATACTAAAATAGACCGCTAAATGTTGCTGAAACGTTTCACGTACGTGAACACCATGTCGTGCATAAGGAAGAAAAAGGAAAGAAAAGGAAAAATATAATCTGCTTGAAATGCCACCGCTCCACCACCCGAATATATATATACGCTACACGAGAGCCATTTAAATTACGTAAAGCAGGAGATCCCGTAATCCCGGTGTCCAAGACTAGTCCTGCTCCTACTCTCCTAATTAGTCTAATCGCTCTATAAAACAACACATAGATGTACAACTGTACATATACAAACGAGAGAGACCAGAAATTTCATACGAAAATAGGTTGACGGATATCCAACGAATTATGATTGAATTGCCACGGTCTCGTCGCAAGAACAATGAAAAACGTAAAACTAGCGCGTTATTATTATTATCGTTGATAGTCACGTATTTGACGGGAGAGAGAGAGAGAGAGAACTGTCCTCTTTTTGAATAAACAACAGCGTGGAAGAGAGGAGGGATTACTGTGATACGCGCGTTAAAAAATCAACACAAAAGGCTACTGTTTCGCGCGCCACGCACTTTATATCAATTGCGTTGCCATGGTAAAGGGAAGCTTATAGGATTTCTCGTTTCTATCACTGGTTTACTATAGTTTCCACTGAGGGTGGAGGAACGGTAAGCAGCTCTTTTCCCGGTGCGCGGGCTCTTACCGAGAGCTGAGATGGAGCCTTTCAAGAACATCTTGTCGAACGTCTCAGCGAGACTATGGGAGTAACGGGGAAGAGAAGGCTGGAGAAGAAGAAGAAGAACGGGAAAGAAAATAGCATAGCAAAGGAGGAGGGAAGGAGGGAGGGAAAGGGACCGGAAGGAGAACCGCGAGAGTGAGAATGAGGCGCGTACGCGCGTACACGTCAATGTCGGTAACGTACGATCGAAGGTATTTCCGCACAATTGGCCGTGATAACGCTCGCAGCGGTAACTTAGTTGTCGTCGCTATCTAACGATTCCCGACGAGATATCGACGTGAAAGATAGGGAGGATCGTGTTCAGAAATCTTACCGCTACTCGCTCCACCGGGCGGCGCCCGTCGGGCGTTGTTTCCAGCCGGTTCACTCGGTTTCGGGGGGATTGCTCGCTCTTCATTAATTAGAGTAATTAGCGGCAGCATGAAGAGTATCGCATATTTTCTTCGAATTATGTGGTGCATTTATGCAAGTTCTGTTCGCCGGTGGAACTTCGATAAGTGAAATTCGAATAACCGAGTTGACAGCTAATATCTACACTAAAAAAAATTCTGATTAAAAACGGACGAATCAGAAAATCTTGTAGACGTGATCAAATACTCTGGTTCGTATATACAGAAATTTTGGTTATTATAATAGAACTCAATACTTTATAACTTATAATAATCAGAATTCCTATTATACGAGCCAGAATATTTGATCACGCCTACACAGAAAAAATAAAGTGTCACATCAACACTTATATACTCATATAAACACGTTCATTGTTTCATACATACGCAACAATTTATAATTTTTTTAGAAGAATTTAAAAATCTTGAATTTCAACAATCATCATAGTCGTATTTCAATACTATAATTGTTATCTCAAGAATAGAAATTATTTAATTTTATTCTAAGAAAATTATAATCTTTGATTTAAAC
>VBVR01004852.1:0-13462 GCA_011638315.1 Tetramorium parvispinum | reverse complement strand
TATATATGTTTGTACACATATATAAATGTGTAATCAAGGGTGGAGTAATTTTCTTCATAAATTTACGAACAATGCTTTAGAATAAAACTCTATATGCAATTAATATAGATAAAATTATAAAATAAAAGAAAGATTTACCTTTTATTTCTATCATACGCATTCACAAGTCAAATTAGTAGAGAGAGATTTACCTTAAAAGTTAACGAGTCTTTATTTGAATAATGTAATAAGTTATGTTAATTGAATAATGAAACAAATATATCATTTGACATTTATTATTCAAAAATGTGAAATCTGTCATAAAGTGTAAAATAGTAAAGTTGTTTTTCGAAAGATTAAAATTATAAGACTAGAAAACTGTAATTTTCTCTCAAATATGTATATATTTAATGCAAATTACGTACATAAATTATATATATATATAATAATTTGCATTAAAAGTATACCTACATGATAATAAATAAGATTGGGGACGAAACAATTTTATTCAACCGTTCATTTACTCACTTATGTCTAGATCTAATAACAGCATACCGCTCTCAAATCGATGATACAAGAACGCGAGGGCGAGAAAGCGATTCCGCGCGAAGGAGAGAGCGACCGCCCTCATTAGAGACGCGAACGTTTCACGTGCGTAGCAGATATTAATTGGCGAATAACGAGACGTCGTGAACGAGAGCGATGCCAGACCGGAGAGTAATAGAGTCACGATCGCGTGGCGATGTCGATGAACTCCGGGAACGCGACTCTTCGTTTTCCGCGGTGGGAATATCGCGAGATTCGAATGAGGGGAGACGATGAAGGGAAAGAACTTCTCGCGGAGGTGAGACACGATTTTATCGACGTAAATCAGCATGTTATTCAACGAGAGCTATTAATAAATATTTTATTCTCACGACTATTATTTCATACCGATGCCGATAATTCTGCTATGCATACTAGAATGTATACAAGAAAGGAAGATGGGAAGAATGAAAGAAAGAAAGGAAGATGGGAAGAATGAAAGAAAGAAAGGAAAAGAGGAAATATAAATAAAAGAGAGAGGAAGAGAGTAAGATGAATAGAAAGAGGAGGTAAAAGAATAAGGTGAGAGAAAAGGGGAGAGTGTTTATCGCGGGAAAAATTATGCGACGCGCGATTAGATTGACTTTACGTTACTCACGTGCTTCTTTTTTACGTAATTATTCGCGCGGAGTGTATTTTTTATATCCTAACATTATATCTCCTTTTTCATTATTCTCTTTAATGATTTATAATTAAATAAATATTGATAGTGTTCTCTATATATTCCCTTCAGGATAAATATAAATGTTCTCTTTGATAACATAATATGTATACGTATAAGCTCCTTTTTTTGTATTTTGTTCTTACTCTTTATTGTATTCTTATATTTCATTGCTAACCAAGACATATCTTCTTTATTGCCTTCTTATCTCTTGTAATATCTTGTAAATAGCGTATAAGTTTTGAAGAGACACGCCACATATTTGATTTTTTATCTTGTTAATTTTAGAAACAAGGTTTATTGCATCGAATACGAAATCTTGTTTAGCATGTTGATCAAAAAGAGAAAGCAGTACGGAATATGCCGCGACAGGTTTTGGTTATACGGGGCTCTGAACTTTGAAAACATGGTATCTTCCATGCGAGAAAGCAGACGAGATAACGTATGGAAAATTACCGTTGAATCCCATGGCCATTGATGCAGACAGCTGTGCGTGGCGTCTCGTAATCGAGCTAAAGTCGTCGATAATAACTCGGTGGACACGTTGCGTTATTTACAGATGATTGTTCGAGCTGCGTGAGTTATGCGCGCACTTACCGGATTAAATCAATTAAAGCATGGCTTTTGAGGGGCGGGAGATGAGATCTAATAAATACTGCCCTTGCGGGCTCCCGACAATTGTGTATCCTCGAAACTTTTGATTTCGATCGAAATATAATTATGCCAACTGTCGGCGAACGATCCACTTTCATCCCTATTCACGGAATTCTGTAATGATCTCAGGATGAAAGTGTACACGAGAGATGGATTGTTAAAAAAATAAAAAAAGATGAGTTTCTGAGAATTTACCTTTGTCGCAGCTTTGGGAGCAGCAGAAGCAGATGGAGGAACAGAGACGAGAGAAAGAAAGGCTCGAGGCTCTCAGAAAGAAGGATAAGCACGATCATAGCGCGAACGCATCCACGGAAGTCAAGGAACGCCTTCATGTAAGTTTCGATTTCCTTTTTTCACGGTAGATGCAAAATAAAAATTTCTAGCATTTTTGAGCAATAATTTACACTAGAATTAATTCTTATTCTCGAATTTCACATATTCGCAATATTATTAAGGGATCAGGAAATACTGATTAGTTATAAGTATTGCTCAACAAAGAATTTTTCAATAGCGAAAACGGTATGTATATTTGTTGACAGAAATAAAAAGTTTCCCTTGAAGAATAATACTCGACGATAAAAGTAAAGAAAAATTCAGGGATAAAATTTTCACAAATCGCGCGTTAAGCATGTGAACAATAAATACGAGATTTTCTCATACGTAAAATAACTTCGTCTCAATTTGTCTGAAAGGAAGTTTCAATTAGTTAAGAGAGCATGTTTAGCCGTTTTACGAGCCTCCCCATCTCTTCAAGAATTGCTATATCGATTTTTAGAATTGGCATATAAGCGACACGCGTTCTAAATTTTATACAAATTCTCCAGTTCTCTGTTTACAAGTAGTTCACGATTACAGAGTTTCCTGGTGAACAAGAAACAAAGAGAGGCAGCTGCCGCGGCGAACGGAGCAGTACCTGGCACACCAGGATACAGGAGCTGGTAAGATGCACAATTAAAGATTGAGTTTTCTCCATTTAACGCATATATTGTCATTGTATTATGTTTGTGTATATACATACTGATAGAGACTTTTTAACTTTCCTATTTTTGCTATAAATATCTATATTAAAATATTTTTCTTATGGCACATGTATGTATGTCTTTGAAGTTGTAATAGCTGCGAATATTTAACCTTCTGCTATCTTGAAAATGACTGTACTTTGTCAAAAATTATCAAAAATCGTTCCATTTTTGATAACTGAAACTGTAAAAGGCTCCATTGTTCTCGATGCTCCGACGAGTTTAAATCAAATCAAATCAAATTTTGTATGTCATTTTGGTTTTAATGGGTCGTCGCGATCGTCGTCGTTAGTCTTCTTCGCCGTCGACGAAGTAACGGTAATAGCACAACCTGGCCCAGTTATCCATTTAGCAACAGCCAATGTGCTCTCAACGTTATTTCCTTGTCTCTGCCAATGATAACTTCGTCTTAAACATATGCGGGCGATATTCAAAATATATATTTTTTCACCTAAGTTTTCGACAAGTTATAGGAAATATCATCTTTATCATAGGAAGTATCATCTTCAACTTGCAAAAATGAAATTATGAGTCCTATATAAATTAAATATTTAGTTCTATAAATGAATTTAGAATTTTATTATTGTTTCAAATAGCTAATTTTTTAAAAATATTCTAGAAAATTTTCTGTAGGTACAAATAATGTTGTAAAAGTTATATTATTTTAAACTAAGAAATCATACGTAAAAAAAATAGACAAAATCGGTTGTAAAATCAAGTGTATCATTAGAATTTTACTCGTTAACATAACTAATCTGATCTACTCTACCTTATCTTATGTTTTAATTTGCAATTTCTTAAGTTTTTAAATGTATAAAGTTTAAAAAAACTGAAAATTTTTGACTGTATTGTCCCTTTTCAATATATTTTGTTTTCTTATTGAGCATTCCTTATCTAAATATTAATACTTGTTAAAAATAATGTCTCAAATTTTTTTCATTCAGGCTACAACCGCAGTCAGAATCATCTAGCACTACGAATGCGGCGCATCCATATCAAATGCCGCAGATGTTGCAGAAGTTCGGCGACGATTTCCCGCTCAGGAAGACAGGTAATTATCCTGAAATGTGTCAATTAACTTATGCATACTTCGTACAGGTAGTTTGTGTGCCAATAGAATGTCTACTAAAGCATGGTGTTTCGATGTTCGAGAAACGAGTTGAGTCCCAGAAAAACAGCTTACGCGTCGACGCGATGTTTGCTTTCTTTGATCGTGATTTTATTCAAGAATATAAAGAAAGACAATGATTTTCCTTGACAAGATTCGCTCGCTCGGATTATCCGCGGACGACAAATGAATAAATTGACACGTTGCATTTCCTCTCCGAGTTAATTATAGGTAAACCTCCAATTAGTTTCTGCAGATGTCCGTCTTATTTTCACGTGACACTTTACGTCTGCTTGTCTTTAATAAAAATAAAAAAAGAAATAAACTTTGTTCGTTTGTTGACTCATTAATGCGCGCAACTTGTAATTTATATTGGCCAGTTGGCCAATGAATCGCCAATTAACGTGCGGGTTATCTTAATTGATACATTCTTATTTACGCGAAAAAAGTGCTAACATGTACGTATATCCGCAAACTTGTACTCGGAAAATATTTACAACATGATAAGGAAGTGGTACGATAGCCTTGTTCCTTCAGATTCTATTTATTTTTGAAGTTTGTATAAAAAAGTTTTATTTTTTACCCTTTTCGGTTTTTTTTAATAAATATTGTACTTATTTTTTTACTTTAATTGTATAGAAGATATCTCACACTACTTTTCATTTGGCGGAAGACATTACGTCTTGATTATTCGCTCCTCGTCCAGGCGAGTGTCACATGGAGGTTTTTTACAGAATATTCCATTCTTGATCTTCTTTCGTAATACATGAATGCCGGTAAATCGATAATACAAGCGAGCGAATTAACGCGAACGCGAAATGCGAAACGGCGGGGTCGTCTCGCGTCGCGTTCTTGCCTTTCGTCCGTCCATCCCTCTTCCTTCCTCCGCGCCCCCTTCTTCGGTATAACAATGACCAACTAACAACCGGCTGAAAAAATTGGCCAGCCTCGGAGCCGAACTTGCTGAAGGTGCGACTAAAACAGCGCGTGGAGAGGAACATGGCATCAGCGTTGAGAAACTCACCCCTGATGGCACGCCGGAAGGACCGCCTAGCGTCGCACCTCAAGCGGAAGTCTTTACTAGCAAGTACGTTCCTCTCTCTCTCTCACACACACATACACACACACACACACACACACACACACACACACACACACACACACACACACACACACACACACACACACACACACGTGCGCATCAGTTCTCTCTTTCTTCGAGAGAACTACTTTCGAGTATCCTAGAACGAGAGTTCTCTCTATTTTCCTCTCTGCGCGAGCATTCGCCAATATTATTACATATCTGTCTTTTTCTTTCTTTCTTTCTTTCTTTCTCTCTCTCACCGCACCCCGAGTGTTCGATTAATGAACTTTTGAGTTTTTGACGTTTGCTACTGACTCTCCTGTAACGGCATGAGCAAAGCTACTCTCCGATTAACATATGTAAATTAGCGCTAAAACTCTGTGCGGAAATATTTGAGTGAGTCGCCACTGACGAAGTTCCCCAAATAACGCGACGGATCGAGAGGCGTTTAAAGAGTCATTTTTGGACACACTTTTGAACGGATTCTGCCATTTAGATCAGTTCCTCGTGGATCGTCATGATCGAAATTTACATACATGAGTTGCACACCAACGGTTGTGGAATAATTTATTTTCGGAACATCATATCGAGTCGTATGTCTATCCTCTTTGTTCACACGTTGCAAATACGATTTCGCATGCGATTTCCGGGCGATCATCATCTATTGGTTTCGCGTACATTCTTATATTACGCAACGACGACACTGTTTCTCTTTCCTATCCTTCTCGGGAGTCCCGACATACTAATTGTACGTTTTTCAGACTCTGGCAGCAATCCTGAGTCCGGGCCTAACTCTCCTCCGACCGTGAACAATTCTCAAGCCAGTCCCACTGCTGGAAGTAACACGGCGATACAGGAAGTAAGCTTTGATCATTTCCATTGCTACGATCTTTCGATATTGTGTGCCAGTGAAAATTTATCATGAGACACCTCGCTCTGATTTGTTGCAGGAAGGTGAAAATCCGGCGTATGGAGGACGTCTCACTAGCAGTAGTCAACAGGGCAGCCTTTCGGATCTTTCGCTCTTCAGTTCACCGTCCATGCCTAACATCTCATTGGGCAGACCTCATGTACCGTCAAGCTCTTCGGTAAGTACATTTTTCGTCGAAAATTGCTTTTTTGCGACGATAATAATTTAAAATTTATAATTTTCTCTCAAATATACGTTTAAATATAAGTTTCTTCATTTTAATGGAAACAACTATATCTCCTGAACTTAATGACGTAAAGTTAATATAACAAAGTACAATTAATAAAAAATGTATGCAAAGTAATAATAAAAGTTGTGAAAAATAATAGGATATTTTTGGCACCAAAGTTATTTATTGCATTAACTCTGAGTAGAGTCTGTACTTCGCATCGTTACTTATCGTTAAAACGATAAGATAACGTCGATAATTTTAGAATCTCTCTTTCAAGTATTTGATCGACGCGCATTGTTCTTTGTTCACAGAGTGGGACAAAATTGGCACCGGTCTCGGAAGCGGAAGTGCGGGCCGCGTTCACAGCGCGTCTCGGCATGCCGCTTACCGGCCAGATGCTGCACAGCAACCTGCCGTTCTATCCGTCCCTGACAGTCATCGAGGGCGAACCGACGTACATCCATAAGCAGATACAGCAAAATCTGCAGGATCAGGCGGCACCGCCGTCCGCGACAGTGGGTGGCAGCAGGCAGCATCCGGCAGCGGCGGCAGCAGTGTATCACACCGCGGCGCCGATCACGGATACACAAGTCGCGCACGCGAGACTGCAAAAGGCTGGTCATCACCGGCCTTTAGGTAGTATGTTCCCTCTTTGTCTTCATAGAAGCTTTTACCGTGCGCGTGCCCTGTTCCAATGGACAATGATCTCTCCGCTGAGAGAAGTGACTCTGGGAGCGAGGCTGAACTATATATCGAAATCAGCCATTTAAAGTTTCCCGAGGAACCATTCCTACACGAAACATAGCACGCGTCATTCAGTAATTCCTCGTCGACAGCGTGTCGGGCCCAAATACTCATACGACTGTTTCCATTTCCTCATATATAGGTAGAACCCAATCCGCCCCTCTACCGCTAGGTCATCCGATGCTGCAGGGCGGCATAATTACACCGACCACTCACTACGAGGAGTATCTCGCGGAGAAACAGTTGCACGATCAGCAACAAGCGCACAATTATCTGAAACAGCAAATCCGCCAGACTGTTCTGACGCGAGTAGGCTCTCGTGGCCAGGCCAATCAGCTGGATGAGGCACTAGAGTCGGAGGAATCCGAGGTAATAGATCTCACGGGCAAGAAGGATCATCCGGAGGAGAGCGAGATCTCGAAACAGCAGAGAGACCGCGAACAGTTCCTGCAACAACAGAGAGATCTCATGATGAGACACACATTGCAGACGAATGAATCGACCATCTACGCCGGAGGTTTAAGCAGGACCTCTCAATCTGCCAGGCCGCTCTCGAGAGCCCTGTCGAGTCCTTTAGTACACTTAGGTAAGAACTTCAATATTCTTTTGTCACATATGCATTTATATTCGATATATTGTCTTGAATCCGTATTGCATTCAAACATTTCCTCCTAATTATTCATCTAAAGTATATAGAATAAAGAGATAAAAGAGATTGGCGTAATCTAATTTTCAAAGAATTGGACTATATTTTTTAGCTCATGAAATGATTTGTCTATAAAGGTCCTCAGGGCAGCGGCAGTGATATTTTCGTGCGAAGTTCTTCGCATCGGCCCACCACAGGATTAGCCTATGATCCATTAATGTTGAAACACGCATGTGTCTGTGGAGAAACAGTCAGGGGACATCCTGAGCATGGTGGCCGATTGCAGAGTGTGTGGGCTAGGCTATCGGAGACGGGCCTGTTGCAGCGTTGCGACCGAGTGCGGTCGCGCAAAGCAACCCTCGAAGAGATTCAAACATGCCATAGCGAAGCTCATGCATTATTATTTGGTGAGTTTGTTCTTTCCACGTTATTTCAGTTTCATCATTCAGAACATTATTTATATTTTTTCAATAACAATGATATAATAGTCTTATAAATATGCACATAAGCAAAACTATCAATCTCGACTATATGGAGCGCATGCAATCTGAGCGGAAAGTTACCGAAAATCGATACGATGAGAAACATGTTAAATCATAAATTATTATCAGTAAAATAAAGAGAGATAAATTGTATTAAAAAGTTTTGAAAATAATTATCTTTAAATCTTAAACTGTAGAATGTGTGGAATAATTATGCTAAAAGCAGACATTAATCTAGCCCCGTCGTATTCACAGGAACGAATCCAATGAATCGACAGAAACTAGATATGTCTAAGCTATCGCAATTGCCTATTAAGAGTTTCGTCCGACTCCCCTGCGGTGGAGTTGGCGTTGATTCCGACACAACGTGGAACGAGCTCAACACTGCACCTGCTGCTCGAATGGCTGTGGGATGCGTTGTCGATCTGGCATTCAAGGCGGCATTGGGCGATATTAAGAACGGTTTCGCCGTGGTGAGACCGCCCGGACATCATGCAGAGACCAACCAAGCCATGGGTTTCTGCTTCTTCAATTCAGTGGCAATCGCAGCAAGGCTACTTCAGCAGAAACTCGACATTAGAAAAATTTTAATCTTAGATTGGGTAAGAATCGTTATCATCGCGCAATATAATTCCTTTATGACGAGAATACACGAGATTTGTTGCACGATATGATTTTTAAACGTTTTTACTGAAAAAAAGCAATGCGATATAATAAATCGAAATTATATCGAAATCAATGTCAGACTGCAATTCTAAATAAAATTCCTGATATGCTATGCATGAGAAAATATTATAACATGCATTTTGTATTTTCTTCAGGACGTTCATCATGGGAACGGCACTCAGCAGATGTTTTACGATGATCCGCGGGTGTTATATTTGTCGATACACAGACACGACGACGGTAACTTCTTTCCCGGAACCGGCGGGCCTACTGAATGCGGCGCTGGTGAGGGTCTCGGCTACAACGTAAACGTGGCATGGTCCGGTGGTTTGAATCCTCCCATGGGCGACGCGGAGTATCTCGCAGCGTTTCGTACGATCGTCATGCCAATCGCCAAGGAATTCGATCCAGACATCGTAATCGTCTCGGCCGGTTTCGATGCTGCTATAGGCCATCCAGCGCCATTGGGTGGCTACAAAGTCAGTCCGGCATGCTTCGGCAGGATGACACAACAGTTACTTAATCTTGCCGATGGCAAAGTCGTTCTCGCCCTGGAAGGAGGCTACGATTTAGCGGCGATCTGCGACTCGGCACAGGAGTGCGTTCGGGCACTGCTCGGTGACGAACCCAGTCCACTTCGGGACGAGGAACTCACGAGGATTCCTTGCCAAAACGCCATCGATACGCTACAGAAGACCATTGCCATCCAGGCAAGTCGAATATTGTGTAGTTAAATCTTCTTGTTCGTTGCTTATTAAAAACTGAGTGACCTTTATTTTTTAATTTCTTTACTATGTATCAGTTCCCAGATTTATGATTTAATACGTCATATTTCTTTATTTACAATTTTCAATTTTTCTCTGCGGATCGGGTACAAATTTAATTACGAGTCGATTGCTTTCACGCAAATCCGTGCGTTATTCTATTAATTTCCCTTAATTGCTCACATTTATTTTCTCTAATATATAATTTGACAATACATAAAATGAAAGTATTACTCTGCAAGCTATTATTTAAAGCGCAAATGAAAAATAAAATATCATTTGAGCAAAAAAAATAAAAATTTGATGTAGGCTAAAAAATGATTTAGCATTTCAAAAATAATTTGTTTGAAAATGAACAAATTAAATGTATTTAGTTTAACATTTAACGTATTATTTCTTAGATGTCACATTGGCCTTGCGTAAAGCTCGCTGCCCATACGGTCGCAATGAGCGCCATAGAGGCGAGCCAAAAGGAACACGACGAAACGGAAACCGTGTCCGCAATGGCCTCTCTATCTATGCAGCAGCCTACAAACCTCACGTTAGTATCAAGCATCATTTTTTTATTTGTCCTTGAGATTTTTAAATATTAATAGCTTACAATTTTAAGTATTACATATTGCACAATTACATTATGTACAATATATGTTTATTTAAAATGACAGGACCACACCAGAACATTCCCGAGAGGTTTCCGAGGAGCCGATGGAGCAGGACGAGGCCAAATGAGACGTATGAAGATGATTCTGCTAGGTGTAGAAAGCATTAATTAATTGCATGAAACTGTGTAAATGCTCTTTGGGATCTCTAAAAGTGCATTTCTCAGTGTGGATCGAGGGACTCGCCGTCATCACGCGTGGCTGCTGTGACAGGCGCATGGTCAGCTACGAATGTTCCATTTGCGGAAACGCAACGGTCGACGACGCGTGTAAATTCGTGCGCAGTCCCCGACTTTCAGATTTTCAAACATTTTCTTTTCCAAATAAGACGATAGATAAACAACGGCCAAGTAATAAGGAAGAAGTGATCTGTAACGTTTCAGGAGGTTAATGACAATTTTAGCGACGTACCGTCGCAAGCTCGCAGCCAGCCTCCCTTTCTTTACTTTTTTTTGTGCTAGACGCAAAAGCACAAAAATTAATTGTGAGTTTTGCAAATGTTTCTATTGCACCTCGCGCGTTTGATGCGCGAGATTGTTGTATAGTTAGCTATGGATGACAAATTGTATTTGTTCATTCTATAGATTTCTTTCTTTTTTTATTGTGAAACAAGATTTGTAAGTAATCTTTTTAACGAATCACTGTTAACATTGTTGAGATGAACTCGAGCGCGCTAAATAGCTTTCGACCACCAATTGGATATCCCTTGACAAATTTTCGATCCCAGTGTCTTATCGACGAACAACGAATGGTTTTTCGAGACTTGATGTAAAAACTGGAATGGAGACATTTTGTAATATTATTAACAAAAAGCTTGTCTGGATGGTACCACTTGATTGTTGTGGAAGAAGTATTGTAGATCAAGCGCGCACATTGTCGTTCGATGATTCGGTGGGAGAAAATAAATTGTTGATATTTGCGTTCTTCGAAAAATGACAGACATTCGCGAACACTTTGATGATGTTATCGATATAAGATGATTGAGTCGTCGAACTTTCCCACAGCTGTATAAAACAAGTCTGATGCATCGTGTTGCCTTGGATAATTCGCAGGAAGAATTAATTATTCGTGATAATCCGTGTATATATTTTTGAATGCTAATCGCGACTTCGGACATCTGCTTAGAACACTTTCAACGAGCCGTATTTTATCGAAACATTCAGGGAGACAAGTACAGGGAATTTGAGAAAGAGCTGTGTTATAATGCGACATGTATATCTCGAATCCTAGAGATTTTTTTTGTATCGCGCCTATTGTTACAAACAGAACATGGATGCGCTATGAATGATACATCGACTATGGGATGTATGATTTTACGATTCACAAAAATATCGGCATAAGCATCTTTGTGTACGAAAAATCTCTTTTCTAAGATTAAGGATGTACTTCCTATGAACCATCATATAAGAAAATTAAATAGAGATAAAAATGATGAATTTAATGGCAAGATAGCAGCTTGAATCATTGTGAGCGCTCGCTGTTTCTCACTTCTCTCTCATAATAGATAAACCGAAAGAGGGAGAAAGGGAGAGAGATATACAGTTACGATAATATAGAAATAAAAACATGTATATTATACGATTTAAAAAATTAAATATTTTATATACGGAAGTTCTCTTCGCGTGATCTGAAGAGGTTTTCCATTAAAAGTAACAATTTAATAAAATGCGTATGAAAATTACAAGAGAGAAACCGACCGATTGGTATAGAATGACTTCATGTCGAGCGATTCTTTCTGAGTAAAAATAACGCGCGAATAATGGATCACGAAATGCAAAGATTTTTCCCTGGAGAAGGAGGAGGACTTATTACAGATTATCCAATCAATATGTGCGTAAAAAGAGAATGTTTTCCGGATTTCACCCGTACGTACAGGCCTCGCTAGAAGAGTTCGTGCAATAAGAACGATTGGACAACCCGTATATTTATAAAAGACAGTAGTGTTTAGATGTATTTTCTCCGCCTTCGACACGCGCGATCTACACTCGGTGAAGACGTCGCGCGTCCGCGCATCGTGCTGGTCACTAGCGCTTTCATTGTTTCGTCGTCCGATTCGCTTTCCTTGTTCTTCGGGCATTCAGAGTAACGAGATGGCGAGAGAGCTCCCGCAGTGCGTGAACACTTATCTCGAATCGAGGCGACGCTTTAATGCGACTTAGGCGACAAAATTCGTGATAATGTTAAAGAAAAAAGAATAAAAGGAGAAAAAAAGAAAAAAATCGATGTCTAGATCCTAAGACGATATTATATCGTGTGCGCGAATAATGTGCGACTAACGTATGTGTGCGATATCACGTGCACGCGGTAAAGACAGTCCGTGATAGGATGCACCTGCTGTAACGGGAAATGAGTTGAGAGATGCCATGATATGTCGATGCAGACTGCTCCGCGACCAATTCGGCTGTCAATCAGATGATAATACTCTTTGGTCCTTCCGCAATTGAGAAAACGAGATGATAGATTAGAATTGATTCCAAGCTTTATCAAAATCGTAATTTTGTTACAGTCCGATTATACGACAAACTTGGCTCTCGAGCTTGCGTCGCTCAATAATTGTTTGATTTGACCGAATTTTGATTCTTACAATTGTTTGTACGTAAAATCGATAGAATCTATGAAACATATATTTTCTTTGTTAACTTTATTAAAATTTATTAAGAAACGATTAATAAGATAAGAAAACGCAGAGGACGTGACGTTACAGTTGGGCGTCTTTTTTTTCGAAATTTTTTAACGATACATGCTCCGAAGCTCCTACAAGTATTCGCTGCTGATAGAATTCCTTGTCTGTTACGTAAATCACTGCCAACGACAATTAAACGGCATGGCCGCATATTCCCACGAGCACGTGCGATCGCATCGATACACACGTTAATATATGTTAATGTTTTCAAGCGCGACAGAGGGAGAGAGAGAGAGAGAGAGAGCGCAGAACGGACCCAGGGGAGTATATCGTTTTGACGAGAGAGATTTCAACAACATGGCTTCTTGCTGCGAACAAAGGCTGGTGTGATTTTTGTGATATTTTGTAAAAAGAAGAAGCTAAGCTATACATGATTAATTAAACGTATACGTCGCGGGAAGATATGTGTAAGAGAGGCTGAAAAAGAAGGTAAATATAATTCACAGATACAAGCATTTATTTTTGTGTCATGCATTTTACGAAGAAAAGGATTAAAGAAAAAAAAGGAATATAAGAGGAGAGTCTATTGATAAACGAATTACACGAGGATGCATATATTATATATATATATATATATATATATATA
>VBVR01004851.1:0-13486 GCA_011638315.1 Tetramorium parvispinum | reverse complement strand
TTTGTAACTCTATATGTTTCTCTAATGCTTTATTCTTTTCTCGTTATAAATGTACATGTGTGCAATATAGCTAATATCCACCGCATCGAATTCGCAGCACGCACCGCACACAGCAGTATATGAAATTTAAATCGGTGCTTTAAATCGCAAACTGGTTAATAAAAGAGAGAAAAAAAGAAAAATCGTCACATTTTTACTCGCACCTTACAAATATGTAATCATCAATTATTAATAGCGTTTATAACAATAAAACGTCAACAAAATTTTTTTTAAGCGACACGCTTATAATAATTATTATTAGCGACGTTATAATAACGATTCTCTATTCTGGAGGTGTCAAGATTTAAAGTCGCGCTAAGAAAATTCGCATGCTATCGCTTCTGTATATGCGACTACGATTTATTTTTGATCCGGTTATCGAGTCCTGCACAGCTTGTAGAAGGCAGAGCTAATGATCGGTCGAGAGCGCGCGTAATGCCATAAGCGAAACGCGACAGTTTGCAAGCAAAACGATATTACAAGATGTTCGCTGTTGTAGTGCTTAACAGCGACAAAGTTATATCACTTAAGACAGACTCCATTAGCTCTGTATCGTCATGAAACACGCGGAACACGGTACGCTACGCTAATGCTTTGTAAAGGTATTCCTTGACGGCGAAATCTGGAACACCAAACGCGGCAATCTTTTCTTCCTCTCTAACTCTTCAGCTCTCCCGCTCCTTCATCGCCATTGAGAAATATTCTTTTTCACAGTCGAAAGGATCGCGCTGCAAAAAGTGTTTCAGATATCGCCCGTACATGCGACCCACGACACAGAGAATATACTAACGAGAAATGTTCTCTCTCTCTTTTTTGCAGAGAAAGCGCATCGAGGATGTACGTAAGAGAGGAAACTAGCTATGAAACGTAGAGTCGCCTCTTAAAGGACGGCCACTTACCAGGCGGATGAAAGGAATCCTTTCATCGGAACAAAGCTTATGCTCGTTTTATTAGACGAAATAAAATTCTTTGCAAATATTCTAAATTAACGATTTTAATTTTTCGAAAATAATCGAGTAAAGAAATGACGGGATAACATTCCCTTCAACTAGAATCGAAATATGTAATATATAGAAAGTTCCTTGTTACGCTTTTACATTATATAATGAAAAATATTAATATCAGTGGAGAGATGTAATCAGTAACCTTATATACATGATAGGATTAATATTCTAGTAAAGTTTAGAAAAGTCTATACATTTTTACTTTTTAGTACACATTTTATTAATATATCAATATTGATGGTTTTCTTAATATATTTCCTAATATATTTATTTCAAAGAATTTGTATTGCAGAGAAATTATTGTATAAATTTGATAACTGTACTTGCCCTTAAATTTAAAACTCGAGAAAGTTTAGCTAAAAGCAGAGGGATAAAAGTGCGAAAAATGTTAGATGAGTTCAAATTGCGCAACACTTTCCGAATTCGCGTTTCACGGGACGCTTCAGGGCTTTCTCAGATGAGATGTTTTAAGGGAGTTTCGCACGAAAAATGCAGGAAAAGAAGAGGAAACAGGCGGAGACCGAGAGGAAGAGGGCGGAGGTCCGCGCCCGCCTCGAAGAGGCTTCCAAAGCCAAGAAGGCGAAGAAGGGTTTCATGACCCCCGACAGGAAGAAGAAGCTCAGGGTAAGCACCGTTTTTTGTTTCTTCCCTTTTGAATTTGGCCGCGCGACCGAGTGAATTCTCACGGGACATCCTCTTTAAAAAGCTCGATCGCAACAGAGTCGCCGCGAATCTTTCGTCATATTTCTTCTTCCCGCTAATGGAAACGGCGCTAATGCTGCGCCAGGGTTTCCAAAAGTACGTTTTATACTGCATCAATACCTTCGCCGCGCTCGAATGTTCATTTATCGACAGCCAAGTCGAACTCCTCGTTCCTGATTTATCTCATTGCCTCATCGCACGCCATAATCTTCTCTCGCGTTGTTCGCGAGCCGCTGGGCAATATCGCGATAATCCTCTTTGCCCTCTTTGCGCGCCGATTTTCTCGCGAAATATTTCTCGTAACGGCCACATCCATTTCTCTATTACTTTCTCCTATTCTCCTCGCTGCCCACCCCTCGCGTTTCAATGCTCTGTTTTCCAGCCGCCCCGGCACGGAGCGTCCGAAACTTTCTCAAGTTTATCTCGCCTTTTTACCTTTACTTTATGGTCCCGCCTTACGGCTCGCCATTCTGTTTCCATCGTCGCGCAACATCCTGCAGAACATCCATGCACCTCCCCTCCCACCCTTCGATTCGCCTTCATTTCTCTTCGTGCACCGTCGCGAGCATTCGCAGTCGCAGTACATAAAGTTTCCTATGTGTGTATGCAGATTACCTCTTGGAGAATCTTTTTGCGTTCGCCTGGCCCGCCGGCATGTTATTTTCCCGTAAACCCACCTTCCTTCCTTCCTTCCTTTCGCTGCGTCAATATTTGCTACCCGCCGAATTCCGACCGACGTTATCTCGCCGTTGACCGAAACGAAAGAGAAAGGCCGCAAGCTTAAATTATTATTTCATGAGTAAACCGGATAGAAATGTTCCTCTCAGGTCGAGCATTGATTGTAAGCTCGACACGTCATAGCTCATATTAATTCAATTCCATTTCGTCTTTCTGTTATAACACGACACATATTTATATAGACACAAAGATTAATTACTCATATGGCATCGCGTTCAACTCTATTTGTTTTAATGGCCATTTTAATGTACGATTAACGTAACGATCGCGTAATGAGCCACTTTATATTTATTAAATAAACATAATAATAATCCGCTTCATTGCGTACGATTTAAATTGTTTATACGGTTTGTACCAAACTGAACATATAAATTCGCCATTCTATTTAAATTATGTGAATTTCAAGCCATTAGAAATCGATTCGCGTTGGCAAATCGTGTAAATATTTCAGAGTAAATATTCCTGACAGAATTTCTCTCTTATCTGCTTACGAAATGTTTTTTCTTCCTACCTTTCTTCGTACCTTACGAATTTTTCATATGTTTACAGTTGCTATTGCGTAAGAAAGCCGCCGAGGAATTGAAGAAGGAGCAGGAGAGAAAAGCGGCCGAAAGGAGGCGCATAATCGAGGAGCGCTGCGGAAAGCCCAAGATCGTCGACGAAGCCAACGAAGGTACTTTGCTTCGTTATGTAATTCTACGAAAAACTGCATTTATAGTATTTTTTGATAGAATTTTTTGTCAGAATATATTTTCCATATTTGAACAAAATTCGCGTTATCCCGAATATATAAAAGATCAACAGATTGATGGTAAAGATTATCGCACAGAAACAGTAAATTCGAAAAGTTGATACAATGTCGTCTTATGAATGAATTGCACAAAGAATTTGATATTTAAGAAAAAAATTTTTACATCTTTACGCAACAATCTTTAATTGTAAAGTTGCATTTGTGTAAAGAACATAAATATTTCCATCAAGTCACAATAATTTATAATAATGCAGTATTCATCTTCAGTTTCACAGGCTGAAACTTTAAGTTATTATATTTTCTACCGTGTTTTATCAATCCTTTTTTAAAAATCATTATTAGTAATTTTTTTTCAAAAATGTAGAAAATGCAGTTGAAGGTAATTTGCATATGATTTTCAAGATTAAATTATTGTGTCACTAAGAACTTCTTGCAACTTGAAATAATGTTTCAATCCCAATAGAAAAAAACATGAGAAGGCACAATAAACCGAGATACGTTTCAGACCATCACACAAATTACGCGACGTTTCTCGTGTGCGCCTTTATTTTGTTTTACATTATTTTGTTTCTGATGAATCACACAGAGACCCTAAAGCGCGTGCTGCGCGAGTACCACAATAGGATCTCGTCATTGGAGGATAAAAAATTTGACATCGAATATGTTGTTAAGAAGAAGGACTTTGAGGTACTTTTGAGAGAGCAACAGTTGCAACAGAACGTTTACGCGACGTGCAGTATGATAATGCGGCGCTCACGATATAGTAACAACGACGCTCAATGTTGTTGCACTTGTGTAACGCACCAATCTTCGCCCGGTTGCACGTCTACGTAGGGCGACGACGAACATAATTAAAGTTTTGGCAAAGAGACCAACGTCGCTGGTTGATTGCACAATTTTACAAAATGATGGCTATATTTAGCTGCCGTTAATAGCGTACTCGATGAAAATATCTAAATGATTACACAAACAACAAAAAATAGAGCAATTTGTTAGACTCAAAAATAGTAGGATTGAAAATCTAATTAATTAATTTTTTTTCTTACTATTTAATTATTAATTTATCTTTCTATCTTGTTATTTAATTGTAGTTTACCATAATTATGTCGCTACAATTATTTGCTATAATTATTTAGAAATATAATATCAAAAGCTTCCATTTTTGCTAAAAGATTTGCAATTTTGGCTAATCGCGGCTACTTTCATCAACCAACGAACCGGTGAATAATCGTTATCGGAGCAACTTCGTGAATGATTAACGACTCTTTACTGAAACTTGAATCGTTCGTCGCAGCCTCCGTTCTGCGGTCGGGCAAGAGACACGAGCTTCGCATTCTTTCGTCGCACCGTTTTCCATTCACACTTTTCTTTTCTTTTTGTTCTATCTCTACGTAACACAAGACTGCCGTCGATTTTCTTGATTCTGTCCGCATCTTGGTTTTCTTCGCATTAATGTGCGCGCGATTTCTCATACTGTCTACTGTCTCTTTGCTCTCTTCGTTTAATCCTCTTCCGTTCATGAATCTCTGATGAATTTAATGGTGATTTAAGAACACTATATGGATTACTCTCGCATCTTGATTATTGTGTTAATACGGCTTATTACTACTCACTTTCTATTTTCGCAAAACACAAACAAGTCAGAATAACAGAATAACATGAGTTTTGAGGAACACACGTTAGGTATATCCGAATATAATAAATTATTATACACTGCTTCACCCAACACGCATCATAATATTTTCAACTGATTTTTATTTATTGTTTACGGAAAAACCTCTGATGCTTTTTCTCTCATTTTGCAAAGTATTGTATACGCACCATTTCCTCACTATGCCATTATTTTCAATCTGTACGCGAATATCTATGTGCATCTTCGTTCCTAGACGCAAGATTGTCTCAAATTTCGTAGCGTGATGTCTACGCTTGAAAGTCGTTCTCGGAAGAGAACGGTTTAAGAACTCGCTTTCATTCGCTGGGAAACTTGAGGCAGTCTTCGCACCGTTGCGGAACAGCGACAGTTTATAACATTTCGACTTATTGTTAGCTTTCACACACCGGTCTCATTCCCTCCTCAGAGACTCATGCTTTTCGCCCTTACACTTCACCCGTCGTTCGTTCAAGTCGTACACGCGAAACGGACTCCGTACGTATCATTCGCGAAAAGTTACAAATACTGTTACAACATTTGTCCATTATAGTATGTAGCGATATCTATACTGTACGCGATATCTGCGATATAAACGGTTAAGATTCGCGAGCATGTTTCAAGGAGTGACTTGAATTTTAACAGCTAGCGTGAAGTCCACTCTGACCCAGTATCATAAGAGGATCAACACTCTCGAGGGGGAGAAGTACGACCTTGAGTACGAAGTCGCCAAGAAGGATATGGAGGTCGAGAATGTTTTTTTTCGTGGCACACGAGAGATGAGCTGCGATTAACGCCAATACTCTTTCGTCTTTTTTTCATCTTTCTTTCTTCCTTCCTTTCTTTCTTCTGTCACGCGCGAAGCGCTACATCTAGCAACTGTTTCAATTTGCACAAGCTGTCCGTAATAATATTAGACATAGTCATCTGAGTATTTTCTAGCAGCAGCTCTAACGTAGTATCCTTCGCGACGAATCGCTCCTCGTAGAATCGCTCAACGTAGATCTGTCTCTATAATGTTAATTTCTCACCAGGCGCCATGAGTAGAAAGAACTTTGTTCACTTTATACTTGCGAGTACGCAACTACCAGTCTCAGAGCCTCTTCACAGTCCCGTGTTTTCTCATCCCGCTGATTTCCTCTCGTCGAATTCTCCTCATCCCCCTGCCCACTTGCCTCCCCGGGCAGGTTAACGATCACGCAATTGTCAGCTTCGTGCTTCTCGCTTCCAACGCGAAAGACTCATTTCTTTTCTATTCTCCCCATGATAATTTCATTCCCTCACGAACAATCCTTCGTAGTAATATAAATCATCACAGAAAATCGCAAATCGTCACATGCGTTGTTTTTCATCACATTTTTAAACATCACAGTGTTTTTTTTTTTTTTAATGTAAAAAAATACAACGGAACAATTCGTTGATACCGATACGCTAAGAATGATAACAAAACGAATTAAATGTAGTTGTTATTCTTTTTAGCCTGTCGTTAGCAACGAATTGGATAACAGCCGTCGAAATTTTACATTTTTATAGCCATAATTAATATTTCAATTCCACCGTTTTTCTAATTTTTATCGCTATAATCTCTAAACAATTATAATATGACAACGAATTAATTTTTAAGACAGCCGACAGCAGGAATAATGAAACACATTCAGCCGACTCCATTTTGCCTTTTTTTTCCAATGACTTTTTGTTCTTTTAGCCGAGCTGCAGACGATCTGTTCGGCATATTGGAACAGACTATACTTACTCGAGGGCGATAAGTATGACCTCGAGAGGCAAATTAAGTTGAAAGTGATGGAGGTAATTACGATCGGCTTGCCTAAAGAAGAGAGAGCCTGTCGAGTCACCTGCATAGATTATTTTTGTCCAACTTTCACCCTTAGTCTCCCGCTCTTATTTACGTGGTTTTTTTTAACTCCGCCACGTGCTTGACCGAGCGACATCCTTGGTCGAACGGTTTTCGAAGGCGTTTCTGGTTGACGGGTCTTTGAACCTTCGGTTCGAGCACGTTTGCACGTCTCTTAGATAGGGGAAATGTCGCGAGACACTAATGTTCCAAACTCTCGATGAGACTTTGAGGATAGTTTGAAGGAACGTGACCAACATTAACTTGTTATCTGCATTTTTTTATCGCGCGAACCTTAACGTTAACGTCCTTTTGTTTCGATTTTTTTATTTGCGCCACCGGCCGTTGCAGCTGCGTTGTTACTTCGACGAGACCAGATCGCATTGAAGGGCGCTCGCGCGACATACTCAAGCGAGATTTCTTTTTCGCTTCATTTCACTCGAATTGTCTCCTTGTTCGATTGTTTTGTTTAATCTCTGTTCTGACTCATTTCACCTTAGACAAGTAAACGAACAACGATAGATTATTTTTTGATGAGAAGTCGCTGGCGCTATGGTTTTTTCATACACGCCGCTTCCAATTGCGTTCATGCAGGATAGTCCGGGACGTGCGAATGGTCGAAGATCGAAGTTTCGAAGGTGTTCAGCCGAGGCTGTGCGGCAGCGCCGTGCACATCCCCCACGATACACCCGGCAGGGTAACGACAGGGCGATCTCCATTTTCACGAAAAGAGACTTCAGGGCGGAATTACGCCCGTTCGACCGCGCGCCGGGGAAAAGCTCCTCGGGAGTTTCCTCGATGCCCCGCGCGATTAAGCATTCGAGCACCGCGCAACTTTTATTACAGCGCACGTGGAGCGAGAGAGGGACCGCCAATTTACTCGAATCGGAGATTTCGGAAGTTTTGCTTGTTGCTTGAGATCAAGGACTGTCTCATTGGGATTCCGCCGTCGTTCGCGGTGTACTATTAATATTCGAGAAGCGCGCAGTTTATATTCTTCGCTAACATATGTAAAGCTCGTCTTACTTTACTATAAAGTTTATGTAAGGCAAGAAGTATTATCCCTCAATATCACACTCTCGTAATTGTGTTTATTTAGTCAACAACAATAACCGTTATTATTAATGTATATCAGATTTATAGATTCCTGTAGATTTTTAGGGAATACGTGCAGCTATTTGTTAGATGTTCTTTCTTTCTCTCTACATATTATTTCGAAAATTAAATTAATTATTTTTAATATATTTCACATTTAATTAAATTCAATCAAATCTTGGCTAAATATACTTGTATCCCAATGACTTTCGCTTTTTCGTGATGGCTCGAGATGATCCTAAGTTTCACATCACACGTCGCGCGAGATCGATCACACGCTGTCTGTCTCTCACTCCGCCTGTGCCCCTCCACTGCCTAAGCTGTCAGAAAAGCAAACATATCGAGGAACCAAAGATTTCTGAGAGACTCTCCGTATTCTTTGTAGTGGAGTTGAAGAAGATTTGCCAAATGTATCACGACCGCGTCTACCTTTGTGAGGGTCAGAAGTGGGATTTGGAGCGTGAAGTTCGGAAAAGGGACTACGAGGTACAGGAAAAGTGAAAAGCAGCGACAACGGCGAACAATGCGAGGAGAAAGAGAGCAACCGTCAGATCGCACGTCTCTTTTGATCATTTCCTCCTACGTTGTCGACCCCCTGCCCCCTCCGCGTATATCAGACGATAAGGGCATCACCCTTCTCCTCCCACGGTCTCTCTCTTCGCGTTGTCTCTCGTTCTCCGCCCATCCCCCTTTCTGTACATACGTTTCTCTTTCGATTGTTGTTCTCTCTTTCACGATGTTTTTCTTGGCAGAAAACACACACTTGCGGCGCGAATGCAAGTTCGCTCGCGGGGAACCGCGAGAACCAATGGGAAAAGTTCCCACGGCGGAGACGCGTGGAAGAACCATTGACGACGACATTTCGCTATCCTATGAATCTTTGTAATCTTGATCAGTCCTGTCTCAATAATCTGTAGCCGACAATCCGACGACGATCTATCTTTCTCTTTTTTTTTCAACGCGATGTTTTTGCGAAGCGTGACGGAGCAGTACGAACGTCGCGAATAATAACGAAGGGAATTTTTTCTTTTTACGTGGATATGAAGTGCCGCAACCGGAAAAGCATTTTTGTCGGTCACATATTTTTGCTCTACTCCTTTTTTCTTTCTCTCTCTTTCTTTCTATTTCTTTCTTTTTATCGCGTAACGTGCCGCTCTCAACCTGCCTGTTCATTTCTCTACGTCTGTCTGGCTAAACGCATACTGTATCCACTTGCTCTCTTATAACGTATCTATTTGATCACAAATCTCTCTATACTGTCTCTCTCTTTCTCTCTCTCTCTCTCTATTATCTAACCATAACGCAAGTATATTTCTCTGAGCTTTATACTAACTCGCCAATGAAAATAAAAAAAAGCTTTACTCTCTCGAGTCAGGGCTGGGCAAGCTTATAGAGAAGACGCCATTATTGTTTTACTTTATACTCGTAACTGTATATCTCCTTATACACTTTTTCAAGTTTGCAGTATTGATTCACACGCGGATTTGCCGATCGCAGATTGTGATAATTAATGTCGCATCTCGCGCGCCGAGAGAAATGATCGTGAAACGAGATGGGCGCACGATTTCGCAGTGATAGAAGCAGTTGCCCTAGATTTGTTGCCAAAAGAAAAAAGAGTACGCAATCGAAGAAAATATATCACCCACGATGATCACCGAAAAGGGATCACTCCACCCTTGGTCTCACGCGAGAACTGAGCTGACACTGTATGCCTGAGACCACGTGCGCGCGTAAATGTGCGTGCGTGCGTGCGTGCGTGCGTAGGTGTGCGGTGCAAAATCAGAAGTGGAAGCGACAGAAAAGAAACGGCGGTACACACGTCGGGAAAATACGACGATTGTTACGATTTTTTACGGTGTCTTCCTCTTATCTTTCGTCTTCATCTCTTTTGCTTTATACATACATTCTTCCGTCTCTCCTCTTTACGCGTGCGTTTTTCTCTTTGTCTCTCTCTCTCTCTCTCTCTCTCTTTCTCCCTCTTTTCTTTTTTTCGGGTCCTATTGCTTGTCCTTAATACTGTGCTACACAAGGATATTCTACCAAGCCCAAACAAATTTGCTTCACCGCGCATGCATGGCTTTTCTAACTAATAAACTGTTTAAGAGATGCGATATAGGTATATATACATATATGTATACATACGTGTGTGTATATAAGCGTAATGAACGCGGGTTAATTAACGCTATTGGATATGGTAACAGGATTATGAGAAAACAGGCGAATGGCTCCATTATAGTGATGATTAATTTCATGTTATTGAAGACTTGACCATTCGCTATCTGATATTTCGGAGCGTCACCATCTGAACGAAGCACCGATGAAAGGTAGATTCATATTCTGCCGAAATACTCTGCCGGAGTTACGTATCTCGTTACGCAAATTAATCATCGCCAAATAAATACTCTCTCAAATTGGTATATATAATTGTGAATAATATTTATGTATAATAAACTGACAAATTACATTCCTTTTTTTATTTTAGAAATTTTTAGAGATCGGATTCACTTCGAGGTGATTATTTAGATGTTAATTATTTTACATTGCGTCAGTTTTAGAGAAGTGAAGTATAATTGTAATATCAATCGCCGTAATTTAATTATTATCGCTGCGGGATAATTTGAACGGTTAAAAACGATAATGGCGATTTATGAAAATGAAATGATTCAAAATGTATAATTGAATTAACAGCATGAGCGCTAGCCTGTCGCCAACTTTTCTATTAATCTCCGTGGTTATAATTGATAAAACTCCGTTTGTAACGAATATCGCAAGTCGATTCAGTTAATGAGCTTACTTCGCATTTACTTTCGTAACTACGTAAGAAGTATGGCACTTCATATTCATCGCGAAGGAAGGAAAACAAGAAATTGTTCATGAATCGTCTTGGTATTTTTATTTTATTGTAACATAACACGTGAATAGTAGTGCGAACTGTTATATAACTTTGATAAGAACTGGCTTTTATCGTTTTGAAAAAGCATATTTTATCTGTATTACGGACTATCTAAACTTGTCATTTCCAAGAAGCATAATCGTTTTACGATATTTGCGAGAACGCATCGAAGAAAGTATTAAAGATATTTGAAAAACTCGACGACGAGTATATAAATATTCGATCAGCGATAGGTACAAATCGGTTTTTTTTTTATGACTTCGGAAAATGAGTATCATATACCTTTTCCCTAAACACTTTAAAAGTTGAAGAATCGATTGACTACTTTCTCCTGTCACACATTTTTCCATTTTTAATTCTCACAAAGGTGGACTGGCTCAAGAACCGATTAAAAGATCACGAAACCGAAGTGCCATGCTGTGAAAATCTTCAGGTCGCAACCCTCCCCTCGCGCGCCTCTATTTTCTTCTTTCTTTTTCTCTTTATGCCATCGATCGACCCCATTCCTTCGTCCATTGACTTCCATTGACTTTTGTGAGATAGACAATATAAATGTGTACATGAAATACCCGACTCATGAGAGAGACATTGGAGTAAACACGTACAGGCGTCTACGATGTTTTTTAAAGTAAAGCGAAATTGATTTTGCACCGATTCGCACGCACCACTGTCAGTGTCCTCTTGTTATGGTGTTCAATTAGGCTGTAAATAGCGGACTCTTCTTGGCAGAACTCTGTTCTCTTTTTTGCAAAAAGATTTCGTGTAAAAAAATTATTTTCCTTTCATCATTTTTTTTAACAGAGAATTTTGTTCTCAGTCTCTAATCTTGTTAATAGCTTAAATTGTTCAGATATATTCACATAATGCACTATAACAATGAATTTCTCATAACATTTAAAACAATTTCTACATGTTTACGCGTCGCTGCTTTGAAAATATTATTCTGAAATAATTGGAGCGCATTGTATCCGACATAACGTCGTTAAACGTCAGAGTACAAAATAGTAAGTGAAATCAATCGGATATCGATCTCAAGGGATAAGTTTCACGCTTCGAATGAGGCGAACAGAGCTCTGGCAGTCTAGAAAACGGATTGTAGTGGATTTTGTAATTTTTTTCTCATCACCCACGGCGGACGAAAGAGCTGATCGTGACCAGCCGGTCCCCTGATTGGCCAAAATGAAATTCACACCCCCATCGTATCCAATCCTTCTTTTCTTTCTCTCTCTCTCTCTCTCTTTCTTTTTCTTTTGTCGTTCCTCCTCTCTCTCCCTTTCTCGTAACTTGCGCGAGAAAGAGAATAAAGGAAAAAGAGTATAACGATCGAATGATTCCTAAGAAAAAAGGGAGAGAATCCGACAAGTGGCTTTAGAACGAAGCCTCACTCCCGAAGAAACTGTTTCAGACAGGTAGAATAATCAGTGTCACCCGTGAGAGCAATAAAAGTATTTTCAGAAACAGAGATGAACTCATACAATGAGGACTATGGCGATATGAATCAGCTTGTATTTACATTGAATCTATTCCGAGATTCTGCGTATGTAATGCAACGAATTCGATGATTTCTCTACTCCTTGCATGAGTTTCTGCGACAGATTATACAGTTATTCAATTTTATGGGAACAATTTCATAGTTAATCTATATATGTCCAGATATAAAACTGCACGAATCATGGAGCTTCTATTGCAACGTTAGTCTACGAAACTTCCTATCGCTATGAAATTGCAATTATTGACTTTTATGTATGTGTGTTCGTTCTTTTTTGTTAAATAAAGCTGAATGAAATGACTTTCGCGATGTTTCAATCGCGATATTTTTATTTAAAAAAACGTTAAGTATTATTTTATGGCGTAATTATCGTATTTGCAAGTAATGTAAACTTTTTCATTGATGATTTCTTTTGCCAAAATTTTTAGATGTTTTTGCACATGTGTCGTAAGTTTTGGATAGATTTTCCAGTTATTATTTATTCCACAGACCCCCACCACATTTCCCCTTTTCTCTCCATTTTTCCGTTATCATTCGCCCGTAGCGAAACCGCTCCTCTATTCCGGACCCATCGCCGTCATCCGCTATTGCAGTTAATCCGCAAGCCAATTTACTGTCAATCTCGATTCGTCGAGTGGTTCGCCAGCTGAATATCTGCGCGTTTGCTCAACACTGTGTAACTCCCTTTTCTCTTTCTCTCTTGCCTGTGCTTTTGCCACGCAGGACGCACGCCGATACGATTTGATTCACCTGTCCGTTTCTTTCTTTTTTTTTCTCTTAATTAACCGTTTGTGGCTGGATTGTCATGCCGTTCACGTGAGTCCACTAATCCACGTTTAATCCTAATACGCGACGTTTCTTTACATTGTATACAAGAATTATTAATGTATAATTATTTCGGAAAAAGGTTTCCTTTACATATATAAATTTAAAAGTTCGAATACATATCGAGAATTTTTTGTACAAAGTACACTTGCTCGAATATCACATTGCAAATGAATACTTTATTGCGCAATGGACATATTCGAAACGATCAACTCCTATCTTATGCCTTGTATATAAAAAGAAAAATATAAATGCGCTTGAATTACATCACAATATCGAATGCAATGGATGTTAATAAAAATATTCAATACGTGCAGATCGCGGACTTGAACAGCCAGGTCAACGATCTCCGAGGTAAATTGTAAGTATCTTTCCTTCCTGCATTATAACATATAACAATAATCACGCGGTACAATTTGTATAATTGGAATACTTACACTAAGAATACAT
>VBVR01004849.1:0-13494 GCA_011638315.1 Tetramorium parvispinum | reverse complement strand
GGTTTACCTAACTCTCAGGTAATTAAGTGCGTCGAAACTTGATTAAGGCTTATAATTGTGTTTTATAAGGAGTCCCTGGTACGGCTTTTTGAAGCCGCGCTCTCGCAACGGCTTCTCGGCACAAGAGTGCGTCGGATACGTGACCGGACTGACAAGAGCGCCGAGCTTAATTATTATCAATGGAGATTCATATTCGAACGGCCATGTGTTTGGCCGCTACGTTAGATTACACAGAGATTTAAATTTGAATACCTAAAGCGTTAAAAGCAAAAGGTCAATACACTGAGAACTATTAAATGAAAAATATAAATACGCTTTTAAACTGTATTTTTTTTCTAACGATTATTTAAAACGCTTCGCAAAACATAATACAAATTTTTCTTGCATTTTTTTATGAAAAAACGGCCTGAAATGCGTGCTTCGATTTTCTTTACACGCGAGAAAGCGTAAGCTTGTTAGCCCCGCCAGTTGCGAAATACTTAATCTTGTACAGTGTATTATCGCGTAACACGTATCCGTACACATAACAACGAGAACCAGGTTGGATTGTGTCACGTTATCACCTCGATGTGATAGAGTCTACGTCGTTCTATATTCGTTCTATTTTATTATCCTTCTCTTTTGTCCTCGTTACCATGACGATGCGACGTTCGGAAGAGATATTGAAGTCATTCCCTGCGCAAATGATACTCGCTTGTCGATACGCTCGCCGCTATCAATATCGATGTTGCCGATATAAAAATAATGGACGATAAAAATGAACAATGAGAAAAAAAAGATGTTACCGCCAGGTCGCTCGCGATTGTGCCATTTTCGTGATGACATCGTCAGCGTCGGGAGATCCGCTTAAGCGTAATTCGAATTCGCAGATAACGCCAATCAGTCTATGGCCAGCAACGCCGATGAGAATTCATCGGCATCGATTTCCGGGCAATTCTCGTCGAGGTATCATCGGACGGTCGCCGGCGGGTTGGAAGTTGGTGCTAGAGGGTCGCGGAAGAGACGAACGAATTGGATAAATCGGCCTAGCTTCGGCGACAATTAGCTAATGCATGGAATTGTTTCAACAACCCTGTTATGTGTACGTGTTGTTATACGATGTTTTCAGGTGGAGATAAACAGTTGCAACGTCTGTATTTGTATCATAATATTTACGGTATGTTTGTCTATTTATATTCAATATTTATATTCAATGTTTGTCTATATATATTCAATAAAATTATTTTATACTGTAATAACTGATTTTTTTTTAAATAATCTGTTAGATTAAATAAAATCTTTCGCAAATATCTTTCAAAATTTTAACAGATTTTCAAGTTTAAAGCAATTTAAAAACGACAAAAATTCTAAAGAGTTTTTAATAAAATAATAATTACAACAACTACTCTATGTCCAAAAATTTGTTTTATCAAGTTACCCATTTAATATATATGTTTTCAAATGTCATACATACCACTAAAAAATATTAAAAATCGTTATTTTTTGTAATATGTAAAAATATATATAAATATAAATCCAATATTGTTAATTTAAATGAATATTCGACGTATTATTTTTTTAACAACAAGCACTATATTTTGGAGACTCTCTATAGGGAATTGCAGTAATTTTTTATGATCGCAAGATAGCATTTTTCACGACAAACGAACGGAATCGACTCGAGGTTCGATGACGTACTGCCGGAAGTGATGAACAAATTGGACAAATTGGCAACCGATATCGACGCAACAATTAGCTAATGCATCGAAAGGCACGCCATCGATGTTGCATCGGTGTGATATAGGCGAGTTTTACGAGCCGATGAGAGCTCGGGCCGCGAGAAAATTCGCTTTCCCAGATGCCCTCAGCCCAACCCCGCCGATAATTGCGGACTATAAAGTGCGATCCAACGTTCGCCACCCTTGTGACCAACCCTCGCCTTTTCTGCACCGAACTCGAAGAAAGATCGTCTTTTTTCATACTATTCGTCTCTTTTTTTCTTTCTCTCTCTTTCTCTTTTTCCTCGGATATTCGCGGCGGAAGACCGACAATCGCCATTCCGAAAGAAAGGAATAGCGATTACGAGGGTGAATCCCCGCGTTTCCTCAGAGATTTTTAATGGTTATCGTTTTTTAATGGACCCGCCCCGGCACGTATGGCCGGTAGAAAAGATTACGGCAGAAGGGATGCATTGTTGCATTTAATGGCAAGAGATCGAGAATTATTTGGGCGGTCTTGAATCACGGTAAAAATGAAAAAAAAAAGAAATATTTTCAATCATATATTACTCAATTTTTCTGTTGAGTATTACGCGACAATGAAACGTTGTCGAGTGAACTTAGACAGTTAAAGTGTTATTAACTCTTTATCCTATGTAAAATTTTGTTATTTTAAAATAATAAGTATTCTTTAAAAATTTGCACATACATGGCTCCTCTCATTATACATATAATAAAACTTACATCATTTTCAGTCGCAAATGTAGATAAATCTGAACCATTAAATTACCGTTCTATATTAATTTGTAGAAATTCTGGAATTATACAATTTATACGCATCGTTATTCCAAACACGCAATTACGCAACACGTGACCGTTTACGCCGGTGCGAATTATTATTTAGAGTACCGTCGGGTGACGTTACATTGTACATTCAATCACCGAGCCGATCTCTTTAAAATGACGCACGAGGCAATGCGGCGATATTTATTATCATTAGTCGTGCAAGCGAACACGCTTGTTTACGCGCTGATGTACGTGTTCGCGGTGCAATGGAGGCCACATCGTCGGTCGTAAAGGTTTAATCGATTCTCGACCGGATCGCGCACACCGAGCACACGCGACATATATTGCAAATCCCAATCTGCGATTTTGTTTTTTTTTTTCACTATTCTAATGGCGTAATTGTTCACCTATATTTCGTCATATTGTACTGATTTATGATCGAGTCCGAGAGCATAATAGTGCAGATTATATCGAGCTCGCTCTTGCGACAGTAAGAAGTAGCGTATAAAGAACATTCTTTACTCTATTTAGAACAATAAAATGTTTTATTGCAGTTTCGGCGAACGATTTTTTTACCAAACGTTCCTTATCATCCTTGAATCAAACGGCAAACGATTTTTATCGTCCTCGAGGTAGCGGACAAACGTACGACTCGATTTCGGAATTAGACACGACCGCACTCCCGTCGAAATGCAATCGGTCTTGCTTGGCCATCGTAAATTTTTTATGGGCCTTCGATCGTGCCGTGTCCGCGATACTTATCGACCGTGGCCTGTGATTTCACCCCTCTCGTTATTCGCGCGGCGTACTTGACCCGCCGTTTCCATCACGTCACGCTAATCGACCGCGCGGTTACGTAAAAACCTTCTCACGATTTTATACGTTCCCGCTGATATATTATTATCCGAAAATCTAACTACTTCCCCACGGACAGTAACGTTCCGTAACAACGCTAGTTTCCAATTGCAATTAGCCGCGGAGCAATTATGCCGACTTCCTCTGGCTCTTAGTCATCATCGATCAAAGTTACTCGTGCGATGTTGTGTGAGATAAAATGTTAACAATTGTAAGTCCTCTCGCACTCTTGATTTTGTGTTCCTCATTTGAAATTTTGAGAGTCATGGGAAATAACGATTAGGCGTGACAAAAACCGTATGTGGTTAAGTATTATATATTATTATAAACGATAATATAAAAAAAGCTCTTTTGAAAATTAAATCTTTTAGCTTACGAATTCTCTGTTCTTTAAAAATACAGAAATGTACGAGAGAGCGAAGACTCAACCGTAAAATCGAAGCGTTACGGCACGGAATGAAACTCGGGATGCAATTGCACCCCTTCTCGCTATTCGTCAGACGTATCTGGTCCACCCCGTCGGTTGTTCCGTCATGTCGCTCTGATTTTGCGTGATCGAACGCGTGTAATGAGCCGTGCTTTCGTCAGTCACGCGACAAAAGTTTTTCTGTGCAATTTCATGCGCGTTTGTAATCGACACACCCGCTACATTGTGTGGTGTGTGAAGACTGGAACTGACACGGAAACCTTTCATATATTGCGAAAGGTAGAAATGTACGGCAATGTGATTGACTGCTTCGTTGAATACTCGAGATACGTAATTCATTATGTATAGACAAAAATTAAGGTGCTATTGTGGCAGGCATATATCTAAGCTGGAGGAAAAATGCGAGAGTAATTTTCATTATGACTATTCAGCCATCTGTTGACCTGGTTGACTAAGAGACGTAATTATGGTCGAAAAATTGACTTTAATAATTTCTTGGGGAACGACGGGGAATATACAAGACAGGTGCGACTAATTTCTCGAGGGGCACTACTGTCTGCTAGTCTAAACGTAATAAATCGAAAAATGGAAAGAAAAAAGAATCTGGAGCACGTTTCACCTATGGTCAATGCAATACAGATTAGAAATATGATAAATGTTAATCAAGACAAAATTGCTCATTCGTAACTTTGATCACGATCTTTCGAAGACTGCAAAACTCAAATATGTAGCTATTTTCAAAAATCGATTTTATTAAAGTTAATTTATAGTGTTTCACGTTAAACTATTTAATTCACGTAAACATATTTAATGCACGGAGGACACGTATCCCATAAAGTTGTGGAACGTGCTCGAAAAGGGTGACGACGACGGGGGACATATAACTTACGATTCGCTCCGTGGAGGACCATCGTGGCCGCGTTCTACACAACTATAAGTGTCCTCGATGGCACCCACCGGTTATGTACTCTCTACAACCGCGAGCCCGGAAGTGACGCGCGAAAAATACCTCGCACCTTGAGCCACCCCCCCGTGCGCGCGCGCGCGTGCGATTAGCTCATTCTTTCGCAAACGAGTGCGATTCGGGGTACGGGGGAGGCGGAGAGTTTTCAAGAAATGCCACGGGATTCCGAGTTCAGCACGAGTGACGCATCCACCATATGACGCGAGAAACGCGATCGTCGATATGATCTCTTGCAACAGCCGATACTCTACTTCTTCCCCATCGAGCGATGAATCTTTGGTCGGTGGCAATTCGTTCTTCTCGTTCTAGCTCTCTAACTCATCTTATCGGAGGTAACTACCCGGAGTTGTCGACTACCGAGAGTTCGCGGGAAACGTCGAAAATGATTATTACGACGAGGTTTTTCGAGGTCACGAGCGGACAAATGGCACCCCGAGACGTTGGGGCGTCGCGGTCGTCGCAGTGTGACTGCCGAGACTCGCGATCACCCCCTTCTCCGTCCGCGCGCATCGCGATCCCCTCTACTCTCTCTCTTTCACCCCCCAGCACCCTCTCTCTCACGTCACTCGGCTACCCCTCTCTTTGTCCCTCTGCATATGTGCTCCCGTCTCTTTCACCCCTACGCTCCATCAGTGACTCCACCAGCATCCATATCTCGTCTTTTCTTTCCTATCATATTTTTTGTCTCTATCTATCACACCCCTTGCGTCATGTACTCTCGTCCCTCCTTCATCCCTTGAGGTTTCTCCATACCTCTCTCTCTCTCTCTCTCTGTCTCTCTTTCATTCTCTTTCTCGCTCATTCTCCCTTCTTACTCAGTCTTCTACCTACTGCTATTTCTTTCTCTCTGTTGCACCCTCGGTTCTCCCTACTCGCCTTGTCGCGCGCGTCTCCTTCTGTCCCTCAGCAACCCTCCAGACACTGGCCAAGCTGGTCACGTGAACGCCAGCTCGGCCAATCATGCGCCGGGTGACGTCATCCGCGTGGGCTCTCTCGCACGGTTCGAGAAAGAAGTCGCGGGCGTAAGGGTGCATTTGCGGAGTCCGGGGGGAGATGTGTTTCATACGGGGTAGGGATAGATGGCCGGTCGGTTCGATCTATGGTTTGATGCAACGGCGGGACCGACGATCCTCAAGATCTTGCGGAAAGGATTAAGACACCATCCGCCGATTTGTTAATAGCAATTTTATTCTAACTATCCTCTCTTTTTTTTTTTTTTTGAAAACATTAAGAAATATATGGCGCAACTCTTAAAAAATTGCACGTATTAAAACTGTTTTGCGCAAAATTAATCTAATTTATCCTTTGGGGTTTTTGAATAGATTTCTATACGTTTTTATATATTTATATATAATTTAACGCGGGAGTTTATACTAAAAAATTAAAATGTATAAACGAAGTTGGCGATCGAGCTTTTAATTTAAAACCTGTTTTACTCTCCTATGTCCCGCTTATTTCCGCTTTTATTTTACAAACAATCTGCATTCAATTTCCATCTCTATATTTTAGTATTTATCTTGTTTTATATTTACAGTTGTTATTTAAATCCATGCGAGTTATTTTTTTTCTCGAATATCCGTTGTTCTTAATTAACTTAAATAACTGTATCTGAATTCATCTGAATCATTAATTCTGTAACAACAAAGTTTCTCAATGCAAATAAAAACTATTATGTTTGCGAGAAAATTCTATATCTGTTTTTGAGAAAGAAAAGAGATCGACGAAGTTAGTCGCAGATTTTTTTTCTCGAGCCAGGACACTTCATGTCGCATCTGTACTATGAAACTGGAGGCAACGTACGACCATAAATTGCGTCACACCGAGAACGGCTCATACCGAGGCCCATTTTTCTCCCGGCCGGAAAATGGGTTAGTGCCGAAAACCTTCCTGTTTGTATTCCGCGCTCGAGTTGGGCCTCCTTTTTTTTCTCTTCGTAGACATTACGAGGTCGTCGTCACCGAAATGAAATTCCACGCCGCATAGCCGGATGATGCGCAACGGAGAAGTGGAGGCTGCTAACGTGCTAAATCAACGTTACGTTATGGTTCTCATAAAAGCACAGGGTTCCCGTAAAATCTCATCAGGACGATTAATCGATTAAAAACCCGTTATTATCTATTCATTGATACAATGTTGGTAGATGCATTCATTATAACGTGATTGACAGTCCTATCATGCGATGATTTCATTGCATTTTAACTCTCACGAATGCCAATATAATCATATGCAACCAATGTATTCGTTATTATCGACTTATAGGCAATAAACATGAGTCAATCAACGTCTCAATGATTCATTGAATATGCCAGAAGGTTCACGAATGAGTCATTTTCACATTCATATCTTTTATGTGCAAAAAATACTGCAACAAAAAGACTAGAAGAAAGCGAAAAAGAGAGGGGGAAGGAAGTATAAGGCGTTTAACATTACTGAACATTCATTTTAAGAACAAAAAATCCTCTTTGGTGGTAAAAAGACTCTCGCACGACTTCGCCGTTACTGCGATCGGACGCTGCCAGATGTGGATTTACTAGAAAAGTTTTATGCACCGACAGAGAAAGGAAAAAAAAGGAAAATGGAGAAGTCAGTCGTAAATCTTGTGCCTCGTAAAATTTTCCATTCGTCTTTTATTTGCATTTCGCCGCAACTTTAGCCCGAGAAAGACGGTCGTAATTCATCCTTTCTTACACGTGTGTGAGAAATAATGCGAGTCAATTTGTGTACATATTATTGATTTGCTTTCGTTAATTCTCGTTAATGTGTGATTTGAAAACTTTGAAAAGATTTTAAGTTTTGATAACCATTAGAAGAGTATACATCTTGATTCGAAAACCAAATAAAAACCTAGAATGCTGAAATTCATTTACCCCGCATGGCACGACCGCGCGTGAATGCAATGAAGTGTGGCAGCAAATCTCGGTCCTGTTATAGTGGATTAAATCCAGCGCACCCCAAATTTGCAAATAATTAACCGATATTTGTAGTTGCCGATGAATTACGCTTACAATTAGAAAGCAATTATTGAATATGAACAGCGTCAGGATTTTGAATACTTTATATAATTGAGAGTAGTTAATCTAATAATTCATATTATCACATGAGAAAAAAATCTTTGTTATGACCGTACGTAGTGCAATCTAATTCGCGTAATATAATGTAAACTATATAATTAAAACATCAAATTGTAATTTTAGAGTTATCTAAGCATTTAGAACGAAATATTTCGTTAGTTTAAAGATTCTAAGCTTTAAACAATCATCACAGAGTTAATTAAATGTCGCACAGACTGGAAAAACCCTCGTAAAAAACCTTCCTGTTAAACTAGCGCTTTTGGAAATCTAGATCCAAACGGTCGCAAAAAGACGATGCAGTTTGCAACTGCTTATTTTGGAATTGATCGATACGCCCGCGAATTCATCTTTAAATGGGCGCTTTTAAGACGTGTCGATTTAATCCCGAATTTCTGCATCATCGAAATTGCTGACCGGAAAAATATAATCCTTTTCAAACGCGACACGCGAGCAAAGCCATAAATCAAGTCGGGCGCAATAATTGAAATGCAGGCGCGAGCAATCAAAAAGCAGTGGCTCAATTCTCTCTCACGAGGCATTCTTGTTTTTTTTTTCGTCCATTTTAGTCGATTTTTTTTTAACGTTGACATGAACGCGCGACTGTCAGGTGATTCAAATCACGCGAGCATCCGCGTTTTTGCAGCAAGCATTCAGCAACAACTATGCGAGCGCCAGTGATAGGATAAAAATTGACGATAAGAGGGGAAATAGTGTGGAGAATATGGTTGGCGGAAATAGTGTCGAGAATATGGTTGGCGGAATAATAAAAATTATAATTATACTTCATTAGTAATAAACTCTGTATTTAATAATTTGAACCATGCGATGAAAATTGAGAGTCCATCCACGGGATCCACGGGATCGGAAACTTTATTGGAAGATACTGCAGTTTATTTAATTTCTATTATGCCGAATATCATATTCTTTCATTAAGTTATTCTACCACACACAATAATATGTGATATTAAAGCGGGGAATGTATTATTTCGTTTTATTAATTCTTTCCTGCACACGAAGGAATAAATTAAAACCTGAATAACAGAAACATAAAAGAATAAAAAAATTATTTTTTATTAAAAACATTTTTAGAAGAATATCTGACAAATTAAAAAATATCTAAATATGCACGTAAAGTTACAAAGGTGCTGTCATGATAATAAAGTGCATTTGAGTGAAAAATCAAAACTGGCATTTTTATATAAATATTGACCCCGCGACGAATCGATCATCGTGACGAATGCATCCTCGTTGATGTGTAATGAATTTGAAGATGGATTATGCGAATACAATGTACCGATAAAATTTTAACGATCACGACAATTGCCCGCACTCGTCGTGAATGAGATAAGCGCGTTAAACGCAATGCGTAAATCGCAGTGGACCGTACCGTAATGCACAGCACGAGCATTATATCGTATATTATTCCGCGTATTATTGTCCATGCCATGCCGATGAAAACCGGTACCTAATGACCTGCACAAATCATTGGCCGAGCATTGTCATGCGACTGCAAACTACACGCGTGCGAGTGACAGCACGACAAAAAGTTCCATGCTTGTTCATGAACTTGTCAGCAAGTCGATTGTTAAGCCAACTGCACATGACGCAATTAATAATTGTAGTAACACACTTTACTGGTATGTTGGTTTTGTGCCCCATTTCGGCGACGTATGTACAATATCTTACATCTTTTTAATTAAAAAGGTTTGAAAAGCAGATTTGGAAAGATAGCAAGCATAAAAGAATAGTTTTCAAGCGTAAACACAAACATTATTAATTTAATGAGATTGTATACTCTTTTGTAATTTCACGACTAAAAGAACCCGTAATTATATGTGCGAAAGAAAAAACTCACTAAAGTTATAACTTTTGTCGTCCTGCATTGTACAGAATTAAAAAAACGTGAAATTACATAACACTGAATACGCAAAGTAACGTAAATGCTGAGCGATGAAAATGAATACGACGAAAAAATAAATCTCGCGTGTTTCTTATGTGAATGACTGTCCGGATTACCCAAAAGGAAATAAAACGTGAGTGGTGTGTGAATGGAGCCAGGTCTTAACAGAGCAAACGAGAACGACTCGTTTCACGGTATTTTTCCTCTTTTCACACGTAGTTTATATATTTGGGAAGAAAAATCGCGACCCGAATTTTTTTTCACCATTTCAGCCAAAAAAGAAATGGAAAATGATTGTGGCCAAGTACTTATGTTTTCACCTGGTCGATATAGAGCTATGAATATCTCTGCCATTTGCCGTTTTTTAAATATTTATGTTATCGAAATGCTATACGAAGTACTGTAAAATAATAATGTACATTTTATACCTCGATAAAAATAATATAATATTAAAATATAATTTTTTCTGTTTCGCAATTAATTTGTGCAAATTCGTATCGTTATGAAAAAGCCATAGCCGCGGGCAATGTTAATATTTTGAATGAGTATATAATAATGTGCATAATGCAATTCGGGAAAATTCGCATTTAAAATAGTTCAATATCTCCGTCTCTCGCCGAGTCAACTTCATAAAAATTTCGAAGTCATTTGCTTCGAGTAATTATCAAGGAGTCATTCGCGGCGCATCATTGGAACGGAAGGAAGGAGCAGGATATAGAGTACAAAAATAAAAAAAAAAAGTATGCTGCAGGAAGCAGGCAACAGGAAGATAGATCCGGTATAAATCGACCTACAGCGCAGCGCTCGTAATTGCGTTCAGCGACGACGGCAGCGACGCTTTTAATTAATGCGACACACTTTTTTCCCCATCACTGAAAAGTGCCACATCCTCGTAATCTACACCACGGCCGCCCGGCTGAGTCCGCACGAGAACGTGCAATGGGAGTTCGTTAAATAAATGGGAAAAAAAATCCCCCGACCCTCGAATGCACTCCCGCATGGTCCCGGCGTCCCCCCTTCGACCATCCATGTCGTGAACTGCGCGCATTTCCGTTTATTCTGGTTTCGTGCGGCACGGATTAACGGGGTGAATGTGATCGTAAGGTGCAACGAGCATGTTAGAATACGGCAGTGCATGATTTTAGAACCACATATAATTAGTCGCACCGGCGTCTAGGATTAACGTTGGAATTAATTTATATAAAAATTTCAATTTAGACATCACATTTAACATGTAAAATACGTACCATCTATTGTCTTTTTTTTTTTTGCGTAAATAGAGACGATTCTTAAAGATGTTTTCATTAGTATATTATTGAATTATTGATAAAATAGAACATGTGTTAAGAGAATAAGTTTGAACACTAGGAATAGAAACGCGAAGAGGGCGGTCAACCCTCTGAGTGCGAGGGATGGTCTATCGTGCCCTGCGGTAATTTCCGTCCTCGAATTGAAATGTTATTACGTTAGCGACACGTTCCGGTATTTCTCTCATCCTGTCTCATCGCTTTTATTTTCTGCCTACTGGCTTTTTTTGTAAATGTGATTTGAGGCGAACGAGCGCACATAAGAGGAATAAGAAAGCAGCAAAAAAGAAAGGGAGAATAAGAGAAAGAGAAAAATAAAGGAAGAACAGCATAAATATAAATTTATTATTCTAAAGGAAACTCTATTATTTTTTGTAATAAAAAAGAAGATTATGGTTGTAAGATTATAATAATAAATGAGATAAATAATGTAACTTAGTCTTATCTTTCATAAAATGCTCAATAAACGAATCTGACTTAACGAAAAGGTGCAGGAATTTCAATCAACAAAAGGATAAAGTGAAGCAGTGAATAGATGCAAGAGGAGCTTGTCACGATCTGCAATCTAATTCGTCTCTGAGGGGGAAGAAAATAGGGAAAACGGAGCGAAACGCCGAGTCGTTAATCCCGACATGCAGTTTCTGCGAAGCGAATTCCGCGCGGGAAACGACAGTCCCACAGAATCGAATTAAATCCGGGATATACGATTTCCAGCGAACATATCTCCGGTTCGCGAATCGGTCTAGAGATCCGCTCGAGATTTCCCGGCGTGAGTTGCGTGCAATCGGGAAAAAGAAATCCGAGTCCTTCGCTGTGACATAATTTATGTACGCATCTCTGCGATTCGCGCCTTTGTGGTCCCGTAGGATGCATGGCAAACTTCGATGAATTATTCAAGAAACGACTTACAATTAGAATTAATTCCTAATTTAATGAACGATATATAAAGTATGCCGCAATTGTCATATATACTTGTAATATTTTAATATTTTGAAAATTAATGGAAATTATAAATCCTAAAACGAAAACATTGAGATTACGAGATAATTTCAGATCTTTAATTAATCAATTTTCGCCGATAGGATCACGTAGAGTTTACGTAGTTAACACGTGAACGAATAAAAATCACATTGCGTAAACTGCAAATTATACAAATCTGTGTACTTGGCCTCAAAATATGAATTGATTTTTGATTGTCTCCTGAAATTCCTGATGTTTGATTTCCAGAATCATAGCTAGCAATTCGCCTAATTCTACTTAATAATTCACAGTATATTCGAGGTATATTTTTTAAATTACATATTACATTTAAATTACGCTATATAAATTTTTTATTCTATTTTTACTATTTGACAACTGCCTTGAATGAAACCTTGAGGTCAATACAAGGAGAAAAAAAAAGAATGGAAAAGGAAGCCCGAGTTCCCCACGCGGCATTCTGGTGTCTTGAAAACAGGAACATTCCGGTGGTTTAATGCCGACAGTGTCGTCCATCCCCATGCGAGAGGATGGGACAATGTTGCTATCTCTGTCCTCCTTCTCCATTTTCTTTTCCCGGGAGCGAGATGAAGAGATGCAGAAAAAGAAAGAGAAGAGAAATTGAAGCGCGGAGGTAACCATTCTGGATAGCGATGTTCTTTTCTATGGAGGAGGAGAGGGAGAAGCGGGGGTAAAAGACGACGCTACAGGTACGGGGAGAAAGGGCGATCTCCTGACTTTTATTGCAACCGTCCGTGTTAATCCCGAGCACCCATAAATTCATCCAGTGGGAATTGCTTCTTAACCTCGTCGATATCGCACTAAGTTCCTCCTATCGAAGTCTTAACTAACATACGTGATCTTTCTTTATTAGCGAGAGAGATTTCTGTATCGCAAATTGGATGTAAGTATTGCAATTAAATCAAACGGCACGTCGCAAGACTCTGATTTTAAATAAATGGACGATACGGTAAAAAATGAACAACTGTATGGTGAATCATTGGAAAAAATTGAAGCTACGAAGGTGATCGAATACATTTTATATTGTACGACCAACTAGCTGTAAAATTATTCCGTATTTCAGGACGAGCGCAAAAAGAAGGAAAATAATTTACTGCGACAATTCGTAGGATGGCAACGAGAGGTCGACGGAAAACTGAAGGGAAAAAGCAAACTTTTAATCAGTCGGTCTCCCCATTATCTCGGCAACCATTCCGATTCTTCGAGGTTTCAGCCTTCCTCCGTCCATCCACTCCCTGCTCGCTGCTAGGATGGTACACCCGCCAAATTACATCGTCGCTAATTCCCTTCCAGTGGCATTAATTAGCTCTCGATTCCTACCGCCATCGATCTCACGACAACTCGGTAATTTGATTCTCGCTTGCGACGCGGTTGGAAACTTGCAAGCCATGTTAATATGTGAGACATCGGAAACCCCATCGCCCCCGGATCAAAGAACAGATTAATACAAATACATCGAGGATTTGATGTTATCTACATATGTATATA
>VBVR01004848.1:337-13495 GCA_011638315.1 Tetramorium parvispinum | reverse complement strand
AATACGATATTTTATTATATTACATTGACTTTCAAGACCTATGTATTAAACTGTATCGTACTTCAAAATCTTTTTCTCAGTGCATATACAATAACTTGCCCTACTCTCGAAAAATATAGATATGTAGGAAAATTGTCATCAAGAATAAGATTTCTCAAGATAAAATTAAGAAAAAGCGGACTCAAGACAATATTGTTCGTATCAAGAATCAGGGCAAGACAAGACAAGAAGTTAAAATTCAAGATTTTTCAAGAACAAAACGATATTACAAAAAATATTGAATTGTCTTGTCTTGCGGAAGTACTAAACGTCAGTGATCACGAAATCGACCTGCTTGAAGAAAAAAGAAAAGATTATTCTAATTATCGTAAAGATATTGAAACAATTACAATTGAAAGAGAGAAGGAAAGCTTTTTTACCAATGTCGTACAGCTCGAGCGGTCTTTTTGTCTCTAGTAAATCTGGGAGATTCGTCGGACTTTGCTGCTGTATTTTCCTTCATGGTAACGGCAGGAGGTTTACGCGATGTCCAATAACGGCAAGAATATCTCTCTCTTTCTCTCTCGGCACATACAATCCGATTACCGCGTATAGCGGCAAATACGTCTCGGTAAATCGAGCAAACACGAAGGTCTATTCATTTCGTCTCTCCGTTCCTCTTTCGTACATTAGCCTCGTTAAATAAATAAATTACGAGAAAAACGACGGTACGAATGAGAAAATAAATGAGTTTTATGAGGACAACGGTGTGTCGATCGATACACATCGTTTACCGGCCTAATACGCAACTTCGACCAAGGCCATTCACGCAACGGAAGCTCCGCGCGTTGTAGGTCTTCGTGGCCGCTGACGTTCCACACTCGATATCACAGGCGAAGCTTTAACAGTGTCCAACTTCCTAAATTCTTTTTAAAATATCAGATGCCGCTGTAAAATTAAATTCCGGGAGATTCCCATGTTCTTTCTTCATCCTTTATAGATCTGCAAAAAATATTTTTTTTAATTTACGAACTAACGCAATTTTAATATTTTACATGTAACTTCCTCGAATTTAATTTATCTTGAATAATTCCTTCCTCTCCAATTGCGATATTGGTGCTAAAAGTGTCTCTCGCGAAAAGGAAATAAAGTCGTATAACGCTCAAGGCGAATAGGAATCACGGGGAGAGCTTTAAAATTCGAAACGATAAGAATCTCGCTTTCTCTATCGCTTTGAATTTTATTCCTGGAGCTTCGGAGCTTCCCCTGCGCCGGCATTTACAAAACGTCTGAAATCAATCCATGTGTTCCGTCCTCGGAAGCAATACACTTGGAGATACGAGTTTATTTCTCCTCCGAAGGACGGAGAGAAGCCGATTGAAACCACCCTCACCCGGCCTTTTAAAAAGAACGCGGACGAATGCAGGCAGGATACAATTTCCTCAGGCAGGAAATTACGTCCGCGAGTCCGCGCGTCAGAGGAGCGCTTCGTTAACACTGCGGTGCTATTTTCCACGCGCTTTTAAACCGCGGGGGATCAATATTCATTGTCGTCACGCCGTGCCGTTGATAACGCCGGTGTTAAATACTCAGGGGGAGGACGCTTTATCACCGATGGCAGTTGTCGAGGGAGAAATATCAACGGGATTTTGTATCGGAAATGCGGAGAGTCAAGGCCGCGACGAGATTCCGGAGAGACGGAACGTCGACTCCGAGAGAGTTCGATCAAGATCCGAGGGTCCAGCGAGATGGACTTCAACAAGACAGACGGAATGCTTTACGAGCTTGCATATGTCGACCCGCCGTCGATTTGGCTGACGTCAATAGAGTCGCAATTAATTATAGTTTTCGCTAGTACCTTACTTGTTCTAATTAAGGCATCCCGGGTGTCTCGGTACGCGCCAATCGCTTCCGCAGGGCCGACGCGAGAGAACAGATGGGATATTATCAAAAAGTTCTCGTTTATCACTGAAAATATAGTGTATTTATATTTATTCAATTTTTTAAAAACAATAATAATCATATCAAACTTTCATTGAATTATTGAGGAGAGGGAAAATAATATAATTGTATTTTAATTAAATTAATTTTCATTAAATAAATTGTATTTTAATTATACTAGATCTCAGATGTTGCAAAAAATTGTTGTTCTTGTCGTAGAAAGAATGAAAATGAAATTATATAATTCTGAGATTGTTCTTTTCAAACAGAACAATCTTTTAGTTAAAATAAACTAATTAAGTCTCATCAACTGTTCTCATTATGAAAGATCGCAATTTCGTGTTTCTATAATTTTTTGTCACATATCCTTACAATTAGAGATATTGATTTATTAAGGGCTTTATTTTTTTTATTCTACTTTCAATACAAATAAACTCAAATGTATAACTTTAATATTTAAAATTATATTATATGTATGTGCATAATTTTTTAATAACACATTAGGCTGCATCCTTTTTAGAAAGTTAGTTTCTATCATTAGCTTCTATTTCCATCTGAGGAAGAAGTTTTCCAATTCTCTTGTAAAGGGCAAAGCTTTAGCTTCGACATTTACCCTTAAGCTTTAATAAAGAAACGACGAATCTCTTCTTCTATCTTGACATTTAACGAATGTAATTAATTCGTGCGTTTCTCATCGAGGAATCTATCGTGGCGCTAAAGAATCTACTGTCGACCCTGCGCATTCCTTTTGCCATTGGCCCATATTCGTCTAAATATCGCTGTCGTACCCGAGGCAGTTAGGGTCGCGGCCACCGAAAGTGGTGAATGGCGAGACCGCTGTCATCCATGAAGAAACATCGCGCCCCTTCGTCGACGTATCTCTTCGTCTCGATTTCAAAGAGCTTCCTCGATACTTCAAGGTCAGCGACTTTCGCGCGTGCTTCTCCAGTCATCTCTCTGAAGAGGGTAAGAATCTGTTTATGTTTCTCGTTTACTTTTATACAATATTTCGCAATAAAATATGTGTAAAATTTATATAAAAACAATACATATTTAATCATAAGTATAATAATTTGGAAAATAAATAAATAAATGTTTTGTCAGACGGTCTAATTCCGTAATGATAACAGGATAACAATTAGAATTTTTTTACACTTTTGCTTAAAATAAAATAAAAATCGGAATAGTATCAAAGCCACGCAAATTACCACGCAATATGTTGTGACACCAGAGATATCTAGAAGATCAAGGAAATACGACAGTGGTGATTTCCTGAATGAACTGATAATTTGAAAAACAGCAATCCTTTTAATGATAATAATCGGATTAAAAAGAACTAATCTCGGTAGCAACAAACAGTCCCTGACTCTTTTTTACAACGACGCAGACAACGATCTCGATAACTGCGATTCCACTTTGTATTTTCCCGGCATTACATCATCGCACAATTAGTAAACGACAGAATTAATCGGTGGTTCTCGAATAAAGAAGTTCTCGTCGTATTATTGGCTTTTGATTAAATCTAGCCAGCGCAGATCAGACGATCGTAATCTCGACATCCACTGATGTCGCGATAATGAATAATCTCGAATGACACTTTAAATACCTATAAATATAATTATTAGTACATGTTTTAAAAGATACATAAATATAAACATTTCAACACGTTATTTTTAAAATAAAATAGCACGCGCGTGTAGCGCTTCAGGAGCGTATAATTTAAAAGAGATAAATATAGTTAAAGTAAAATTTACAATTACAATGACAAATTAAAAAAAAATGCTAACAGAACGCTGTGAGAAACAAAAAATGTAAAATAATCTTTTGAAGGACACAAAGTTTAAATATGTTATTAAATAATATAAATTTAATTTAAAATAAAATAATCGATTAAATTGCATAAGGTATTCGATATATCAAAATATTTTTTCTAAAAGCTTTAACAATTTTCTGATGGTATGAAAAGACATACAATATTCCAACTCTTATTTAATTTTTTATCTAATTAGTTTTGAAAAAAATATAATTTATATAAATAAATTGTAAAAGTATATATGTATTCCTATAAATTCCTTTATGTATATGTGTATATATATATAATAAATTGATGTACATATCTCGTTTATTTTTGGACTTTGTATTAGCGATTGCAATCGAAAATCATGCACGTGTTTGTCAACGAGTCTGTAATCCGTTTGCCAACACTGAATCAATCGATTCTTTTTAATCGAGATAAAATACCTACTCTCAGGCAATAAATAATTCAGTCACCCTCAAAAAGGCATTTCCAAACATTTTAACAGCCTCAATTATAAATGAAGTCCGACAAAGATGATATTTCCTTGAATTTGTTTCTACAAAAAAACTCTATAGAGATATAAATTTTAATATCCCATCAGTGACACATCAGTGTCAATAGAATCCCATTTTATCATTCTGATATTTTTTCTCTAAACAAAGGTTCTATTGTAAAACTCAAATTTTTTAAATTAGTTTTATTAGTACTGAGTTAAAAAATACTATGCCGACATAATCCAAAACAATAAAGAGATGACTAATTCTCTTCGATTAAAGTAGGAATTTTATTCCGATTAGATCTGTCCGTAAAAACCTTCTCGCGGTCGCCGATCTGATTACGTGGTTATTTACACACGTAAAATACTTTTTCGGTCAGGTGTAGATCGCGTTATCATTCATATAAATAGCATATTGCACGTTGAACTGATCTTGTCACGCGATCATCGGCGCCTCCTCGGCCTTTCCGGAAGGCGGAATTGCCCACAATTACTATATGCCTGCGAGATGAACGATGGTGACGAATCGTTCGATTTCGTATTGTCTTATCACATGGAAAATTCCAAGAAAACATGGGATTAATGATAGACGATGAGTAGGCACAAGTAGGCTATCATTGTCACTTCCCTATTAGCGATCAACGATCGCCAGATAATGCCATTCGTGGAGGTCCTGTTTATCACGGGAGACGCGCGACAGACAAATAATACGTAAGAAACGGGACGTAAAGTCGCTTTTCACACATTCTACGCATTTTAACAATCAGTTTTACAATCGCGCTGGCATTTTTACGAGTAAAGCGTCGGCGGGTCACGTTACTCGCACGTGATACTCCAAATATCTCGGAGTTATGATTAAGGTATTCAGGTTGATGCCTTAATTAGATCTGTTATATTTGTCAAGCAAAATCGAAAGTAAATTTACAGTGAAATTGCTGCTGTAGACTCGAGGCTCGTCTTCATCTAGATAGAAATTTTTCAATCCTACCTTTTTAGTATTCTAACTTCGTTAAACTAAAACTTGAAGAGAAAATTCTCCTGCATTAATCTAATGCTTTCCTCGTAAAAACTCGGACAATTCTGATATTCTCATATTGTGTTGATGAAGATGAGAATGCGAACTTCTTCCCGCACAATCATCTGTAATTTTAAGGTAAAATTGTTAAGGTTTTGTACAATAATCTTTTATTATCGATTTACTGAACATTTCATAAAATTACCTGTGAGATTTCGGAGCATTTTATATTTATATTTTTTTTTAGCTATATCAAACGTTCGCGAACGTTTACGTCGTCATTCTCAAATATTCGTATTCGAGACAGTTTCTTCATATCCCAATATGAGATATGACATATCTTTGACATCATAGATCTTTTGTATGACGCATCTTGATGAGTTTCATTAATACTTGAAATCAGGGATCATTATTATCTTTTGTGTTTAAACATGAGGGATCATTTTCAGACTCACAAGCTACAGATTTCTCAATACGGTGATAAACTACTGTTAAGAAGCTTGCATAGATAAACAGATAAAAAATATATGGATAATGTAGAGATTTACGATTGTTGCTCAATAAATTAAGAAAGTAATTAATAAAATGTATAGATAATAAATAGATTGTCGATAGACAAATCAAGAAAACAATTTAAAGTGACTTTATGTTAATTTTAACATTTATACACTAAAAAAAACTTCTGATTAAAAACGGACGAATCAGAAAAATCTTGTAGGCGTGATAAAATATTCTGGTTATTATAAGTTATAAAATACGTGATAAGTTATAAAGGCGTGATAAAATATTCTGGTTATTATAAGTTATAAAGTATTGAGTTCTATTATAATACCCAGAATATTTGATCATGCCTACAAGATTTTCTGATTCGTCCGTTTTTAATCAGAATTTTTCTTCAATGTAGTTGTGAAAAAAATCATCTTACAAAATAGTGAACAAAGACGATTCAAAATAACGAATAAAAATGAATAAATAATTTATTGGATGGTGAACGTCGAAAATATTCGCCGCGGATTTATTAACGGTGATTGATAAATAATAAGTTCATAATTCATTAGCAATAATAAATTAATATGACAGACGACTTTAGGTAACACGTCTGATGCTGCAGATCTCTTATCTCTTATCATCGCTGAAACACGAGCAAATTAATGACGTAATAAAATATTGCACGCTTGACACAATTTCACGAAGGGACGTTATCTCATGAAATTGCGACGAAATAATAACGATCAAACAATGTACTCGTTACTTTAACTTCCGCGTGCTCGGGTCGTAAATTACATGTTTGCGAGTTCACGTCATAAATACAGCAATCATTCTGCTTTGGATGTACACGTTTATTACGTATGCATCAAGAAATTATCGCAAAAAAATTACACAAACAAATAGATTTTAATCGAAAAAAACATGCAAAATATTGAGAAATACATATTATTAATGATAATTAAAAAAAGATCAATATATTATACGGTGAAAAATTGATGCCAATATAACTTTGAACTTTATTCAAATATTTCAGTTTGAGGAATAATAACTGAAAAATTATTACATATGTAGGTCATTAGTAATTAATAATTTACATTAAATTTAATTTAAATTAGTTTTATTGAAATTGCTAAAATATTTCTTACCACATTTATAATTGCGCCGTGTCAGTTTTTCTTCTTCCTTTTTTTAAATTGTTTAAATTATTATAAAACCTTTTTTCAATATTTTAAATCCTTCATTTCTTTCTTTGCAGTTATTATCAATTTGGGAAAAGCCGAAGACTTCTCAAGGCTCCTCAACCCCTCTTCTTGCGGTGGCGGATGTTATCTTATCTCAGACTTGCTCCGGAAGTCAAGGTGCGCAACGCAATCCATGGTCCATGATCATTCGTTCGATCGCGACCGCGCGAAGAAGCGGCTGCTTGCCGACTGTCCGCCTTTCTTTTCACAGAGACCCCGCGAAGAGTGGAACTTCGCGGATATCTACTGATATCGTTATCCGCCGATTTCCTAGGGGTGGTAGCCCATATTAGGGGTAACATTCACGGTAGGGATACCGACAGGATACCACCTTAGGTGTTCACCGTTCACCAATGAACGCGGGGTGTCACCCTCATCAAGGACAGCATCGTGGCAACTGCAGCAGCAGCACCAGGAAGCGACGGCACTGCGACGGCACATCCACGAAGGAGAACTTCCGGCGCGCGACCATCTGCAGAACGTCCAGCGATTTGAGCGGCGACCATGGGTGAGTTCTACTTCGATGTTTGGCTATTTTAATAATGATTATGATTATTATTATATGTATAATACGATATCATATTGTTATTTGAATATATAACAATATGAATATATTATATGAATATACACTGAAAAAAAGTTCTGGCTAAAATCATACGAATCAGAAAATTTTGTATACAATTGATCAAATATTTTAATTATTATAAATAGAATTCAATTATAATTTATAAAGTATTGAGTTCTATTTATAATAATCAAAATATTTGATCAATCCTACAAGATTTTTCGATTCGTCCGTTTTTAATCAGAAATTTTTTTCAGTATACAACAATATAACGACATCATATTGTTATATATAATATTAAATCATTATCCGTATAAATCTATTTAACTATTCTGCAACTCTTTTGTGAAAATTTGTACATTTGTATTTTCTAATGATTTCTAATGATTAATGCGCTGACGTGTTTAATTAAAAATGTAGGATAATTATATTGAAAAATATTATTGATATTTCCTTTTATTCTTTTTGTTCTAGGACTCGACTTCCTGGCAGACGGAGGTGCCGACTTCGAGCATGCAATCACCGTAACAGGCAAGGATTCCGTGAAAAAATTAATTATCTACTTATTCAATTTCAAAAACTAAGCATTGAAGTGTTTGCGAATTCTACAATTTCGTCACAGTTTGAGACATAAAAATCTCACAATGATTTACAAGTGTTATCGAAGAAAAGAACGTCTAAATATATCAGAACTTTTGCGAGATTGTTTACGAGATGATCTTTAATAATATTAATTTCAATTATCCATGCGTCTTATTGAATCCAATGTACGTTAGGTTTTGGAAGGTTCCATTACATGCTGCTGACCATCTGCGGTCTGATTTATATGGATACAGCGATCGGTGTAACGATACTTTCGTTCGTACTTCCGGCCGCGCAATGCGATCTAGAGATGGACTCCACCGCGAAGGGTTGGCTGACTGCTTCTCCGATGCTAGGTCGGTGTTTCTCTCGTTTCCCGTTTTTCGGCAGTTTTATTTCTTGAAGAAAATCGTTTAGATTGATGTGAAATACTTTGCAGGTATGTTGATTGGATCGTATATATGGGGATGCCTGGCTGATACGAAGGGTAGAAAAATCGTGTTGATAGCTACGCTGTTGATGGACGGCATCGTGGGCATCGCTTCTTCATTTGTTCAGTACTTCTGGGTGTTCATGGCCTTCCGGTTCTTAAATGGCTTCGCGTGAGTATGATAGGATAGATCTATTGAATAAGATCATAGAATACTGATGAAATAAAATCCACTTGAAATTTCCTAATTGTAAGAATCGTGCTTGGTATCAATTTTTATTCCCCTGATATTTAATATAAATTCTTCAATTTATCGTAAACGTTTGTAATTAAAAATTACAAGTTAAAATTCTTATATCTTGCTTTATTTTTGCTAGATTGAATTATATTGAAAAATTTATTAAAATAAAAATGGAAAACCAATCATTAAAATGATGATTGCGCACGTATAGAATAATATGTAAAATGTTCTGTATACATGAAACAATATAAAGTAATTATATACGTAATATAATTTTAATTAACAAAAATTAACATATTAAATTAATTAATATGTTAATAAAGTTTCGATCATTACCGAATAGTATAACCGGCGCTATGGGCATCTGCTTTCCATATCTCGGCGAATTTCAACCCACGAAATATCGTGAACGCATTCTCTGCTGGATGGAGATGTTCTGGACGGTCGGCGTGATAGTTTTGCCGCGTAAGTAATTTCCGTCCCCTACAGTCTACATTTATGTGGCAAGAATCCAAGAAATCGGTATTCAAGTCGAAGTAATTTCTAGTGATTGCCTGGTTGATCATCCCCATGGATATCACTATCGTGAGCGAGACGTTCTACTTTAAGTCTTGGAATCTCTTCGTCGCGCTCTGCGCTCTGCCATCACTCATGCTCGGTCTGTGGCTGTTTGCTTTTCCTGAGAGTCCAAAGTTTTTGCTAGAGTGCGGTGAGACCGATGCCGCCCTTGAGGTGTTCAAGTGGATTTATTCGAAAAACACCGGCGCCGATCCAGAAACCTATCCGGTAATATTACTTTCTCAATCTAGAACTGAAGAAAAGCAATGCTTTTGAACGATATATGTTTCTCTAGAATTTAAATAATAAAAATTAGAAATTAAAATTAAAAAACATAGACTTTCTTATATAGATTTTATAAGCAATTGATAACAATATTAAATATTTTATGTCTAATGAACGTTAACGATGAAATATTGTAATTCCAAAATATTTAAATTTCAAATCACATTAAAAAACCGATTTTTTATCCATCATTTTCTCGTCAGACCCGTTTAGATATTTGGAGAACATTCTTAGCGTTTTAGAAGGAATTAATTTTAAAATAAGATATATTTTATTTTATTCTGTTTTTTTTCTCCTGCTTCAGGTGAAGTGTTTACAAGAAAAGACAAAGCATCAGGACAAAAGCACCAGATCGCTAAAGCTGCACAAGCGGAAAGATCTAAAGGTCCTGGTCGAGGAAATACGTGATCTGACGAGCGCGCTCTGCAAGCCGCCGCATTTGCGTAACACCGCACTCGCCTGCGCTATTCAATTCGGACTCACCAGTAGCTACTACACTCTGATGGTCTGGTTCCCGGAGCTGTTTACTAGGTAAATCTCATCCCTAATCAATCGCATCCGTTGTTCTGAATCCTTAGATCGAAAGAAGCTTTTTGATATAAAATTATAATATCGACAGACCATATTTATCGTAACGCAAATAAAATTTAGCAGCACAAAGGAATTTTGATCCACTAAAAACAAGTTTACTTTTTCATTCTTTTTTTCTTTTTTTTATTCTTTCTATCAATGATTTTGCTTAAACTCTCCCTGATCGTTTTCTTATTTGTTTCCTATTTTGACTTTGTATCATTTGCAATATCTCAACGCTAATTTAATCCCTGTTTGCATTGTATTCGACAGATTCGAGGAATTCGAGCATGTGAATCCCGGCGAGACCACATCAGTGTGCATAGTGTCCGCTTTGCCGGACAACGCGACCTTCTACGATCCTTACGGATGCGACATGATAATCGCGCCTTCGGTTTATCTGCACACTGTGTACATTGGCCTCGCGTGCATCCCCGGCTCGATCATCCTACCTCTTTTCGTGCACAAACTAGGCGCAAAGTTCTTCCTGAGTGAGTGACGATATTCGACATCCTTAAGGCACAGAAGCAAAGAAGTCGAAACAATAGGGAAACTGTTTAAATAAATATGCCCAATTAAATTCCAATTTTCATAAAAGAGATAGATTGGATTTTCCCATACAGCACTTGAAGTTACATTGTAGTAAGATTGCAATCTTATTGCAGCATTGCTATTGTAACTAGAAGTAATTACAAGTTTTGTGCTGTATGAATTAATAGTTGGGGATCTAATGAGATCTTTAAACGTTCGTTTAGATTCAAATTTTGAGATTTTATTGTAATATTTTTATATAACTAGACTAGTTGAATGAGATCAATTCTTAAAGTCTACCGGAGTCTACGTTGCATTTTTAGTCGTATCATTGGTGGTCTCCGGCGCGGTGACGGTGGGTTTCTACTACGTGATAAATTCGACACAGAACCTAGTGCTCTCGTGCGTGTTCGAGGCTCTCACGTCCCTCGGGATCTCTCTAGTCTACTGCGTAATCGTCGACATGTTCCCGACGAATCTCAGGTGAGCGATGTGTGATTCGAACTCCTCCAGCTCTTTTGACTTAGGATTTATTAATCTGATGTCATGTTACAGAGTGATGGCCGCGGCTCTGTCACTGACCATGGGCCGTCTGGGTGCTCTGGTTGGCAATCTGGTGTTCGGTTATCTAATCGATTTAGCCTGCGTTATCCCCATCATACTGTTCGCTGCGTTTCTCTTTGGTAAGATCTTCCTGTGAAGATTCGTTTTGAGTGAAATTTCGTTTTATTCCCTGATTAAAATCTAAATGTTTAATTTCTTCCTCTACATATGCGAACAGAAAAAAAACTGTCAATTAGTCTCTTGTCTCATTTGTATAAAAATTAATTGAGTTTTGTTAAGTGCTCCATGGATATGAATATTGACCGATTGGCTGCATTCGTCTTGACGCTTACAGCGCTTTCAGCATCAGTCTATTAGTTATTTTCCACTTACACCAAAACTCAGATAATTCTCACTTGTGATGTCATGATGTATTCAAAGTAACAAAGCTATCATTACAATACAATATAGGTTTATAACTTCTGTTTTAAAGTGAGTTAACAAGCACACAGTCTCAAGCTTGTGCAGATTATAGGTAAAAACTTGTTAGTTTAATCTTATTTGTCAGAATAAAAAGGAATATTCAACAGCGGCATTTAATTGATTGTGAGTCATGACATCACAAGTGAGAATTCTCTGAGTATCGGTATAAATGGAAAGCAACTTTTATTATTCCTAAAATAAAGGACAATGATAGGCTGATGCTGAAAGCGCCTGTGAGCGTCAAGACGAACGCAGTCAATATCTAGCTAACACAGAATATTCTAGTAATATTGCAGCAATATTGTAATATTGTATTGTAAGAATCTTGTTGACATGATGTGTGTTGGCTGCGTAACAAACGTTTTGTTCTAGCGAACAAAAAAGTGGTTACAATAAGCAGATATGTTACATCTGCTTATTGTAACCATTTTTTGTTCGTTAGATCTTATGAAAGATCTTTGGCTACTGTAAAACTACGTTTGTGATTCCAATGCGTGTGACGTGTAGAAAATAGTGTAACTTATCCATTTGAATACGGTGATATAACTCGATTGATTTTCAGCCTGCGGCTTCTTCTCGTTTCTGCTGCCGAGGACTGGGAAGGACACGCTGGACTAAAAAAGAGAGAATCTTTCTCATGTTTTTGCTCACAATCAGATGACCTGAGAAACTTGTGCCTTAGACTACTCTTTCTTTTTTCGCGATGTTCGTTGTATTTATTAATAAATTTATTTGCTAAAAAATGAAATGCGAGACTGCTGTTCACACCTCGTCTCTTTTTCAAAGTGATTTCACTCAAATTGTCACGGCGCATGCTCACATCGCTACGGCTGTGTTCCAAATTCATTCCAATTCATTCGCACTGCCAGCGCTGAAAATCCATAGTATACGTTACGTGCACTATAGATTTTCAGCACTGGCAAAAAATTTTGGGACGCAGCCTACATTGCGTCGATATGACAGATTCCTAACCTTAAACACGCAAACGAGAACGACACTTTTTACTGCCAGATTCTTTCGTTTCGCGCAAGAACGCGAATAAGCTTAATTTCATTGATTTTTGAAACGAGGCCGTTAAACTAAATAATTAAATTAAATAAAATCGCGAAAATTTTTCATATAAATTAAAAAATTAGGTCACTTTGACCAATCAGAGCCGAGATCTACAACAGGTGTAGTAAGCTTTAAGTCTTAAAAATTTTTTTTAAATTGAAAATCAATCACAGACGAAGATGGAAAATCAATCACAGAGGAGACGAATTCATTGGTCACTTTCTTACAGCTTAAGGGGATCCTAAAGTGACGCTCGAACTTGATCGAGGTCGATAATACAGCCCTCGCGATTTTTAATATCTATAAAAATACCATTTTCAAGTCACATAAAATGTGTAGTAATATAGTATTTTCATAG